>CM060339.1:40340129-40347629 GCA_030674155.1 Stramonita haemastoma | reverse complement strand
TCTCTCTCTCTCTCTCTCTCTCTCTCTCTTTCCGCGCAGAAGAGGTCATATTGTGTTCAGGTCACTATTGTTCTACACACTTGCTGACGACAGGGTCAAGAAGTAACGTGACCTGAGTCACCTCTTTTGTTGACTGAATGTCCTCTCGGAAGTTGGAGCATGCCTGTGTGTCCGTGATGTGTGGTTGCACTTGAAGGATGTGCGGAGGGCAGGTTTTGGTTTCTGTCTTTCCAGGGACATGTTTGCTCATTCATGCGCTCGTGTAGTGATCGCATTGTTGGATTAATCGATCAACCAATCAATGAATCAATCAACCAACCAACCAATCAATTAATCAATTAATAAATCAATCAACCAATCAATCAATCAATCAATCAATCAATCAAATAAGCAAACAATCAACCAACCAACCAACCAACCAACCAACCAACAACCAACCAACCAACCAATCAATCAATCAATTAATCAATTAATCAATTACTAAAGCAATCAATCAATCAAGCAAACAATCAATCAACCAGCTACTGGCAGACTGAATGAGTCAACCAATCAGCCATCAGTCAATCAATGAATCAATCAAGCAAGCATGCAACAAAAAAAAATTAAGCCAGCTGATTAATTAACCCACCAACCAACGAAATAAACACCCATCCACCCACCCACCCACTCAACCAAACCAACAACCAACCATCTATCCACCCAGCCCGCCAACCAGCCAATCGGCTAACCCATAAGCCAACCAACTATGTTTTATTTATTTATTTATTTATTTATTTATTTATTTATTTATTCTTTTATTTCGGGGATAATGGAATAAGCACTCGTGTGCTTTTTTTTTTTTTTTTACATCCAGTCCCCGTGTGCATGCAGTTTTATAAATCTTGTCATCTGTTCTCACCGAACAATTACCCAGCCACCCACTCAACCCCACAACTGATGTTAAACAAATTAAACTAAACCACATTAACACCCCCTCCCCCCCAAACAAAAAATCACACACACGCACACACGCGCGCGCACACACACACATACACACACACACACACACACACACACACACACACACACACACACACACACACGCACGCACGCACACACACGCACAAACGCACACACATCCGGATGAGACATTAAACCGAGGCCCCGTGTGCGAACGCACGCAGAACATCTTGCGCACACGTTAAGTTCTGTTCTGCATTTCGAAAGAGTAGGCCATTGTGTGCCGGGGGGAACAGATGACAAGATCTACAAATCTGCATACACGCGGGGACTAGATATAAAAAAGCACAAGAGTGCTTATTCCGTTATCATTGAAATAAAAGAATAAATAAAAATGAATAAGTAAACACACACACACACAAACAAAATAAAACCAACCCAACAACAACACCCCCCAAAAAAAAAACAACAACAACAAACCCACCAAAACATAAAAAACCCCAAACTTACAAAAAATACTAAAAGTACAAAAACAACAACAACAAAAATAAGAACAGCTTGCAGCTGGCAACACGGTGACAAGAAACGTCTGCTTGAGGTTGAATAGATCTGTTGGGGCTTTCATAATACACAACAACATCGCCATCAATAACTGTAAGACAGCAACAAGGCAAAGCAAGGAGAGCCATAGAGGAATTTTACCATATAGTAGGAAAGTCAGTAGGAGAGGAGAAAGTAGTTAACAAGTTGAAGTCTGTCCCAAGCCTAAGGCTCATCAGGCCGGTGCTTATCCCGGTTTCTGTGGCGTTAAGCGACTGAGAGTCATAGACTCCCCCTGGATAGGACGCCAGTCTATCGCAGGGTTAACCCCAACACAAGGTTGGTACCCCTTTTACACCTGGGTGGGGTGAGAAAATAGCCGTAAAGTGCCTTTTCCAAGGGCACAACACCGAGGCCCCGTGTGCGAACACACGCAGAACACCTTGCCACACGTTAAATCCTGTTCCGCTTTTCGTAAGAGTAGGCCATCGTGTGCCGATGGGAACAGATGACATTTACAAATCTGCATACACATGGGGACTGGATGAAAAAGCACAGGAGTGCTTATTCCATTATCCTCGGTATAAAAGAAGAAAGAAAGAAATATTTAAAAAAAAAAAATAGCCGAAAGCTGGGATCGAACCCAACCTTTAGATTACGAGTCCAACGCCCTAACCACTAGGCTACAGCGGCTGCTAGAGGAGAAAGTAGTAGAGTGAAAAGCACTTGACCTCAGGAAAGTCAGTAGGAGAGAGAAGTACACCTGACCTCAGGAAAGTCAGTAGGAGAGGGAAGTACACGTGACCTCAGGAAAGTCAGTAGGAGAGGGAAGTACACGTGACCTTAGTAAAGTCAGTAGGAGAGTGAAGTACACCTGACCTCAGGAAAGTCAGTAGGAGAGTGAAGTACGCGTGACCTCAGGAAAGTCAGTAGGAGAGTGAAGTACACGTGACCTCAGGAAAGTCAGTAGGAGAGGGAAGTACACGTGACCTCAGGAAAGTCAGTAGGAGAGGGAAGTACACGTGACCTCAGGAAAGTCAGTAGGAGAGGGAAGTACACCTGACCTCAGGAAAGTCAGTAGGAGAGGGAAGTACACGTGACCTTAGTAAAGTCAGTAGGAGAGAGAAAAGCACTTGACCTTAGTAAAGTCGTCACCGCTGTAGTCTAGTGGTCAGGGCCTTCGAGTGGTAATCTAAAGGTTGCGGGTTCGCTCCCAGCTTTCGGCTATGGCGTTGTGCCCTTGGAAAAGGCACTTTACGGCTATTTTCTCCCCCACCCAGGTGTAAAAGTGGTACCAACCTTGTGTTGGGGGTTAACCCTGCAATAGACTGGCGTCCCATCCGGGGGGAGTCTATGACTCTCAGTCGAGCCTTAGGCTTGGGACAGACTTTTACTTTAAACTAAACTTAGTAAAGTCAGTATAGCAGGAGAGGGAAAAGCACTTCACCTTAGGAACGCCAATAGGAGAGTGAAGTACACTTGACCTTAGGAAAGTCAGTATTGTAGGAGAGTGAAGTACACTTGACCTTAGGAAAGTCAGTATTGTAGGAGAGTGAAGTACACTTGACCTTAGGAAAGTCAGTATTGTAGGAGAGTGAAGTACACTTGACCTTAGGAAAGTCAGTATTGTAGGAGAGTGAAGTACACTTGACCTTAGGAAATTTAGTACAGTAGGAGTGTGAAGTACACTTGACCTTAGGAAATTTAGTACAGTAGGAGTGTGAAGTACACTTGACCTTAGGAAATTTAGTATAGTAGGAGTGTGAAGTACACTTGACCTTAGGAAATTTAGTATAGTAGGAGTGTGAAGTACACTTGACCGTAGGAAATTTAGTATAGTAGGAGTGTGAAGTACACTTGACCTTAGGAAATTTAGTATAGTAGGAGTGTGAAGTACACTTGACCTTAGGAAATTTAGTATAGTAGGAGTGTGAAGTACACTTAACCTTAGGAAATTTAGTATAGTTAGAGAGGGAAGTACACTTGACCTTATAAAAGTCAGTAGGAGAGGGAAAAGCACTTGACCTTATGAAAGTCAGTAGGAGAGGGAAAAGCACTTGACCTTAGGAAAGTCAGTATAGTAGGAACGTGAAGGACAGCAGCACTTTATTTAAGAAAGGCAGTAGAAGAGTACAGTACAGCAGCACGTTACCTTAAGAAAGGCAGTAGAAGAGTACAGTGCAGCAGCACTTTATTAAGAAAGGCAGTAGAAGAGTACAGTACAGCAGCACGTTACCTTAAGAAAGGCAGTAGAAGAGTACAGTACAGCAGCTAGTTACCTTAAGAAAGGCAGTAGAAGAGTACAGTACAGCAGCACTTTATTTAAGAAAGGCAGTAGAAGAGTACAGTACAGCAGCTAGTTACCTTAAGAAAGGCAGTAGAAGAGTACACTGCAGCAGCTAGTTACCTTAAGAAAGGCAGCGTTCGTTGTGGTAGAGCCGGTTATCGTCAGCATTGCTTTTGTTAGCTGAAAAAAACAGAGGCATAAATGAATGAATGAATGAATGAATGAATCAGTGAATGAATGAATGAATAAATGAATGAGAATGAATGAATGAATGAATGAATGACACGAATGAATAAATGAATGATACGAATGAATGAATGACAGGAATGAATGAATGAATGAATGAATGAATGAATGAATGAATGATTCAACCTATCTACCGTTGGCCACCGCTCTTTCTCCATTTCTGGTCCATCGATCTGGAATGACCTCCCCCTCTCCCTTTGGCAAAAGCCTTCTTATGACACTTTGAAATCCAAACTCAAGACACATTTATTTCAAACCTAAGATTTTCGCCTATTGTTTCCATCTCCTATCTGTCCCTGCCTTAATCATCTGAAACTCCCTTCACCCTACCAAAGCTATAACCTTTATAGGTGTGTCAAGTCAAGTCAAGATGATCTTTATTGAGGGTAAAAGATTAAGTTTACACAACTTTTTTTCATCCTGCCCTCACAAAAAAAAAAAATCGAGAAAATTGACTTCTAAAACAATCAAATACAAATATCAACCTTGGTTGAAAACTAAAATAAAGTGAGGATTTTCATCCAAACAGAATCTCACAACAACTCAAAACAGTAATATACTCAAGTCATACATACAAAATAATAGAAATACAAAAATAACATGGGTATGAATAACAACAAAGCAGCCAAATGTGTCAAGCATAAGGGTGGGCTTATAATTTGTCCATCAAATGTTTCTTCAAAAGTTTCTTAAACATTTGTTTTGAAGGAACTGATTTTAGAAAGGAAGGCAGTTTATTCCACAATGTTCTTCCTGAATAATCAAGGCTGGATTTATAGAGATTGTTATGGGGCCTGGGCAAAAACAGTCTATGGGTAGGCCTGTTTTTATTGACAGCAAATTTTTCCAAGATTTTCTTTGGGGATTTCCCGTTTAATATATTGTACATACGTAGATACTTGTTGAACTGCAGTCTTTCTTTGAGTGGAAGAATATCTAGTTCTTTGTAGTTGGTGGTGGTCAGTGTATTAGGATTCAAACGGATTAGTTTCACAGCTCTTTTGTGCAGGCGGTTTATATGCTTTAAGTTTGTTTCGCTTGCACTATCCCATATGGTAGAGACATAATTTATAAGAGATAGAATATGGGCGTGAAAGAATAGTTTTAGTGACTGTAGATTTAGAAAATTCTTGATTTTTCTAAGTTGATATAATCTTACTGAGATTCGTTTTCCTAACGCGGCTATGTGATCTGACCAAGACAAGTCGTTGTCAATCACTGCACCTAGTACTTTGTGTGAGACAACTTCTTCAATTTGTTGTCCATGGACATATATTGGCCCGAATGGAGAACGCAATTTCTGTCTTTTTTGCCGAGTGGTTATAAACATACATTTTGTTTTATTTGAATTAAGAGACATATGATTGAGTTCTGTCCATTCGATAAGTTTATTGATATCTGCCTGCATATCATTCACAAGCTGGTTTGGATCATCATTGTTACATTGAATTGATGTATCATCAGCAAACATTTGACATGAACAATGGATATGCAGAGGTAGGTCGTTAATATAAATAGAGAAAAGAAGTGGTCCTAGTATTGATCCCTGTGGTATTCCATATTTTACGGGTAGTAAGGTTGACCTCCTAGGCCCGATTTCAACAAGTTGATGGCGATTAGTGAGAAATGAGTCTAAAAATGACAATGCTTGGTTGGAGATTTTATAGCATTTTAATTTTTTGATGAGGAGAGAGTGGCTAATAACGTCAAAGGCTTTCGCAAAGTCTAGAAAAAGAACTCCTGTAATTTCATTATTGTTGATATTCAAAAGACAATGCTCAATAAGTTGTATTAAGGCTGTATGGCAAGAGTGGTTTTCACGAAAGCCTGACTGGTTTTCATTAATTAGATCATATATTTTAAAATGAGAATGTAAGTGAAAATGTATATGTTTTTCTAATGGTTTAGATAGGACTGACAGTATGGATATTGGTCTATAGTTCGACGGATTGGTAGGGTCTCCTGATTTGTGTAAGGGTATTACTTTTGCTCGTTTAAATTTCAATGGGAAATAATGTTTGTCAATACACAAGTTAAATATGTACGTTAGGGTATCGCTTATAGCATATGCACTGATTTTTAATATTTTACTATCGATTTTGTCAAGGTCTTTTGATCCTGACTGTTTCAATTTGAGTAAGCTATTTAGCACTTCTGTTACTGTTATTGGGGGTATGGTAAAATCAGATGAGATGCTCTTTGATGAACAGTATTGTTTCAATTCTTTCAGCTCATTTGTTTTTGTTTTATCATTAGGTATTATAGAGTCAGCAATGTTTGCAAAGTGAGAATTCAGGTTTTCTGCTGATATTTCTTTTATGACTTTTTGGGTGCTATGTCTTGATTTATTAGTTAAGATATTAATGGCTTTCCAAATCGCTTTTGGATTCTGGGCTGAAGACAGCAAGTCTTGAAAGTATTTTGTTTTGGCTTTGCGCTTCATTGAATTGACTTTGTTCCTTTGCTTTTTATATTCATCTTTTTGCTTTGATTTTAACAAAATAGTCTCTTAGAATCATTTCGTTTTCGATTTCTTTTGTTAACCATGGAGGCTTCATGAAATGTTTTATTCTTTTCTTAATAAATGGAGCGTGTTTATCATAAGTAGCTATAAACGTCTCTATCCAGTAGTTAATAGCATCATCTGGGTTTGTAAGCTGATAAACATAGTCTAAGTTTGAATTAAGAATATCATTAATGAAGGCATCTTTATCAAAAAGTCTAAAAGAGCGGTAGGATATCTCCTTGTGTCCTG
The DNA here is from genome assembly GCA_030674155.1 of Stramonita haemastoma. Taxonomy (NCBI): domain Eukaryota; kingdom Metazoa; phylum Mollusca; class Gastropoda; order Neogastropoda; family Muricidae; genus Stramonita; species Stramonita haemastoma. Next base: position 40,340,862 of record CM060339.1, on the reverse strand, counting down.
ATTTGGGTATCTTTATTCCTTTTTTCCGCCATGTAAAACAAATGGAAGAGTGATCACTACAGCCTGTCTGCACTGAGCATGTTTCTGCTATGTTGGTCTTTGAAGTAGTGTGAATGTGATCAATGAGGGTGCTAGTGTTATTAGTGATGCGAGTTGGACGATCAATTATTTGCTCCAAACCATACATGGCATAATTAATATTCCACTTTGTTCCAGGGACTGTCAGATCTATGTTGAAATCTCCCATAAGAAAGATTTCTTTGGACTCTAGAATTGCGGCATCCATCATTGAATTGAATTTATCATACCAGTCAATTGTTTCAGCTGGGTTCCTATAGATGAAGCCAAGTATAATTGATTTACAGCGTCTAAACGTGATTTCTACCCATATAGATTCTACATGAAACTGTTCAAGATGTGTTAGTCTTTTCCACGACAGAGAGGATGCACAGTATAAAAGCAAACCAGTAGATCTGACAGTCACAGGATCGAGTCGTACAGTGTCATAGCCTGGGATATACATATCTGAATCAGAAATTAAATTGTTGAGTCTCGATTCAGCTACACAAAATACATGAAAGCTGTACCTTTATTGTGTATAATTGATGATATTTCCTCTGTCTTGTTTCTAGCACTATTGATATTTAGGTATCCTACACGAAGTCCTTCCTGAGAAGGCCATGTGTCTATAGTAGAAGACATCGTTATTGGATAAATTTATATGAGGCTTGAA
>CM060339.1:40325129-40332629 GCA_030674155.1 Stramonita haemastoma | reverse complement strand
ACAACAGACCAGACGCCTTTCTCCCAACACTACTATACCTCTAGTTAGGATATGACACATAATTATCCATTCTTCCTTCTTCTTCGTCGAACACTTAGGCACTCACTATTGTTTCTGTCAAACGAGCGAAAATGAATCACGCTGTCTGACATGTCAGGCCCAGCGCATCCGACTTCGGCGTGGAAAAAAATTGCTATCTTTTAAGAATGTCTGAGGAAAAAAAGGGGCAGGAGAACGGACCAAGAAGGCAGAACATAGACAAGAAGGAGGTGACAGAAAGTATAGGATCAAGGCACACACACACACAAAAGGAGAGGGATAGAAAAGATGGAATGAATCAAAGAATCAATACATGAAAGAAGGAACAATAATTAATACACACGCGCGCGTGCAAGCGTGCTAACGAGCCAGCGAGCAAATGAGAGAGAGAGCTAGAGAGAGAGAGAGAGAGAGAGAGAGAGAGAGAGAGAGAGAGAGAGGAGAGAGAGAGAGAGAGAGAGAGACAGACAGACAGACAGACAGACAGACAGACAGACAGACAGACAGCAGAAACTCATGCAAATAAGATAAATTGTTATGCTAATAGGATAAACTGTACAGTAAGTATTGAGATACATGTAGGCTTCCAAAGTAAGCACTGTACATCAGCCCCAAAAGGTGAAATAAGCAGCGAGAAAATAAAAAGAGTCCTAGAGAGCAAACACAAGTACCCCCTCCCCCCCAAATTATAAAAGGCTTTATTCAAATAATGAGAAAAAACGACGAAGATAACAACCCTTCTCCTGGCAAAAAGGACTCTTCCCATGCTTGTAGAATTGAGAAACGTTGACTTTTTAAAATTTACACAAGAGATACACCATACTTTTCAGGCAATCGGATTGCTCAGCAGACCAGGAAGTATGGCAACACATCTGCTTCCATCATCACACCGCTGCTGCATTCTCTTTTTCCACACAATAGACCAGTTTCTCAGAAAAAAAAACACCTCTAACCACACCATGGTATAGAAGAGAACCATTGAAAACAGTCACCATAGCCAGACTATGACTGACTCTCTTGTAGCCGTACGTTTTTCGTTTTTTTTTTAACATTTGTGACGCTACACCACATAAGAAGTCGCATTGCACCAGAGGTCAATTTTTAGTTATTGACATGTTATTAATCTGCAATGAAATAGCTATAGAATAGAAAACACAGATTGAAAATTGGACCATTCTATGAAAAGTTATTACAAGTTGAAGTGATAGACTGCAGGATATAACAAAACGAGAACTGGACAAGTTTAGCATCATAATAAATGGTCAGAATGAAGGCTTGGGCATTTTTGAAGCACGTGTAGAAGCAAAAGGATACAAAATTACGACTTGATATTTCATTCCAAGGTAGAATAAGGGTCATAGTTTTATAATCGATCAAAATCTGAAAATTGCCAACTTGACCCCACCTGCCTTTAATGGCTTCTAGCCGAAAAGTGGGTTATGTGCTAAGCGACTCATTTCTTGGTGGAGCGTCACATTTTAAAAATGTCATTTTCATCATGGAGTGAAAGTATGTAGCATACGAGACCCCGGATTGTTGTCTTCTCATGCAGACTAGCACCCAGGCCACCACTTAAGGTCTGGTGGATGGGAGAAGAAAAGTTGGGGTTCATACCAGAATCGAACCTGTGACTTGCAGCTGTGTGGATGGGAGTGGAGTCTTACCTCCAGACCCCTGGTTTATCACGATGGTATGACCACTACCTCAACTCCTGGAGGAGTTCTGGAGCATTGGAGAGTTCTTGTTCTTGTTCTTGTTGTTGTTGTTGTTCTTCTTCTTATTGTTCTTCTTGTTCTTGTTCTTGTTCTTCTTGTTCTTGTTCTTCTTGTTCTTGTTCTTCTTGTTCTTGTTCTTCTTGTTCTTGTTCTTCTTCTTGTTCTTGTTGTTGTTGTTGTCTTCAATTTTACGTCTGTTCATTCTCAGTGATATTAGACGATGTAAAAAAAATTAAAAACAAAACAAAAAAAAAACAACCTCAAAAACATGTGTCACCCTCCATCCTAAAAAACAACAAATACAAACAAACAACCCCCCCCCCCCATAAGGAAACTTGGTTATGCAATAGAAATAACAGAAATATAAGAACTCATTAACGTTAATGTAACTATAACAAATGTCCTATCGGACTGTGATAGAGACCCTTTACAATTTCAAATGCCAATTTTAAATTACTGAATATGTTGGTGAGAGAGTTTTCAGAAAAATGGGGCATGAAAGGCTTTACACTCTTGCAGTCAAAAAGTATATGAGTATTAGTGATATTCTCACCACACAGACATTTACCATTTTTGCTGAACTTGGTTATCAATGCGTTTAGTTTCATTCTATAAAATAGTGTATTAATTCTTCTTGATGTGAAAACATTTACACAAGTCTTTGCGTAGTTGACAACTGTTAACTTATTGGTATTGATCACAGTTCTATTTAAAAATATCTTATTTTGCTGATTAGTTTTGGTGACATGTCTCCATGATTTTTGTTCTAGTAGACTGTACCCCTCTTGCAAGGATAAAGGCACATTCAATTCTATTGAATCCCGTCCATGTTTTGCACCCTTTTTAGCAGCTCTATCTGCCCACTCATTTGGAAAGAATCCAGAGTGTGAAGGCACCCAACAGAAATTGACACTTATCCCCTTTAAGGTCAAGAGATGTATGACATGCTTAATCTCTAATACAATTTTCGAAGTTTTGTTGTAACATGGGGATTTTAAAGCATACAATACCGACTTAGAATCAACGCAAAGAAGGATCTTAAATACACACAATGGCAAATCAAGAATATAAGTAAGACCCATTAATATTGCTACCAGTTCTGCTGTAAAAATCGAGTGATGTTTACCAACATGATATGATTTTTCGATTTTTAACGCTGGTATAACAAAAGCAGAACCTGTTTCTTGATTATCTAGACGTGACCCGTCTGTGTAAATTTGTAAATGATCAAAATAGTTATGATGGATGTGGGATCGAACATCGGAAACCATTATGTTTAGATTGTCATTCTTGTTTACATTAGACACGTCTATGTCGAAGTGTGCTTTATTCATCTCCCACGATGGACAAGGTAAGATTGCTTCTCTTGTGTCCATGCTGTGTTGATTGATTTCAGAATTTTCTACAAGTTCAGACACGTATGTACTTACAGGCATTAGAGAGGCTATAGATTTTGCTCTTTTCGGAAAATTCAATTCTGATTTTACTTCTATTTCTTCTGAAATAAAGTTTCTAGTCGTTCTGTTTCTAAGCACATATTTAGCACATGCTAATTGACGGTAATCATCTAAAGGTAATATGCCGACTTCGTTATACGTTCCTAGAGCTGAGGCGTGATAAGGCACACCAAGAGCAAGCCTGTATGCTTTGCAGTCTATACTTTGTAATTTTTTAAGTAAATACTTAGGAGCACTGAAAAAGACCTCTTGGCCATATGATAATTTCGAACGAATAAGAGATGTAGCTAAACATTTTAGATTTGATGTGTCTTGGCCCCAAAACTGTTTACTTACCATCTTCAGCAAGTTTAAGCATTTTTTTGCTTTAGTTAAATTGTGTTCGATATGTGCATTCCAAGTTAGCTTAGAAGTGAGAATAACACCCAAGAACTTTATGGTATTTTTTATACTCTATCATGTTGGTCCCAATTTTAAATGCCGGTAGCTCATCTGGATTACTGCTATTGTTAAAAAGCACAGTATAAGTTTTTTCTGAGGATAAAGTAAATCCATTTTCGAGCATATAATTATCGATGTTGTTAAGTTGTTTCTGATATACTTTTTTAATGTAGTTTAACAATCTTTTTGGTGTGTTTCGTTTCATAGGAACATTCATCCACATACATATGTCATCTGCATATTGCACTAGGGTGACTTCCTTTGACGTTTTCATGGGGAGATCATGTAGCAAAACATTAAGTAAGAGAGGTGATAGTACAGAACCTTGAGGTAGTCCCATATGAAGAGATCTAAAACTTGAATATGATTTATCTACTCTGACCTGTATACTTCTGTTAGTCAAAAAACTTTTGATATAATCAAATAAATGCCCAGAAAACCCCCAGGTTTTTTAGGTTACATAGCAACTTAGCATTCCAAACTTGGTCATACGCCTTTTTTATATCAAAAAAGGTTGCCAGAACGCTCTCTCTTCTAGCAAACTGAATTTTTATATGGGTTGATAGCTTAACCAAGTTATCGATAGCAGATCTATTTTTTTGAAAACCAGCTTGATTGACTGGTATTATTTTATTTTTATCACAGAAATACATCAGCCTTTTTAGAATAATTCTCTCCATTAGCTTGCCAGTATGTGAGGTCAAAGCAATTGGTCTGTAGCTAGTTTTGTCTGTTTTGGGCTTTCCCTGCTTATGAATGGGAATGACAATGGATTGTTTCCAATTTACTGGCATAACACCTTCAATCCAACATTTATTGAACAGATTATGAAGTAGAAAAATGAAGTTTGTCGGTAAATGTTTTAGCATGTCATTAGAAACTGCATCTAGTCCGACAGTTGTTGTTGTTGTTGTTGTTGTTGTTGTTGTTGTTGTTGTTGTTGTTGTTCTTCTTCTTCTTCTTCTTCTTCTTCTTCTTCTTCTTCTTCTTCTTCTTCTTCTTCTTCTTCTTCTTCTTCTTCTTCTTCTTCTTCTCTCTCCTCTGGCTGGTGGCCTAACATTGAAATAGGCTCCTTGTGGACTTCTGACCCTGACAATTGCGCATGGCGAGCCTCTAAGTATGGCCGAGTGGGGGGGGGGGGGAGGGGGGGGAAGTGGGGAAGGAGGGAGGGGGGATTGGAAAGAGTGGCGTGCAAAGGAAGAGGACAGGAGCTTCATGTCAGGTCAGGTCATGTCATGTCATGTCAGAGAAGGTGGCGCAGGAAGAGGGCCGGCATGTTATGTCATGTCATGTCATGTCATGTCAGAGAAGGTGGCACAGGAAGAGGGCAGGCATGTTATGTCATGTCATGTCATGTCATGTCATGTCAGAGAAGGTGGCACAGAAAGAGGGCAGGCATGTTATGTCATGTCATGTTATACCCTGTCCTAGCATAGCAGAGAAAGTGGCAAAGCCAAGCCTGGAGAGCCATGCTCCTACCCGTTTCCATACCCATACCCATACCCATGCCCATACCTATGCCCATACCCATACCCATACCTATACCCATACCTATACCTATACCCATACCTATACCTATACCTATACCCATACCTATACCTATACCTATACCCATACCTATACCTATACCCATACCCATACCTATACCTATACCCATACCCATACCTATACCCATACCTGTACCCCATACCCATACCCATACCTATACCTATACCCATACCCATACCTATACCCATACCCATACCTATACCTACACCTATACCCATACCTATACCTATACCTATACCCATACCTATACCCATACCTATACCTATACCCATACCTATACATATACCCATACCTATACCCATACCTATACCCATGCCCAGATCCATACCCATACCCATACCGATGCCAATACTCAGATCCATACCCATACCCATATCAATACCCATATCCATACCCATACCATACCCATACCTATACCCATACCTATACCCATACCTATACCCATGCCTATACCCATACCTATACCCATACCATACCCATACCTATACCTAACCCATTCCCAATCCTATACCTATACCCATACATATACCCATACCTATACCTAGACCTATATCCATACCTATACCTATACCTATACCCATACCTATACCTATACCCATACCCATGCCCATACCCATATCCATACCTATACCTACACCTATACCTATACCCATACCTATATCCATACCCATACCCATACCTATACCTATACCCATGCCTATCACTCACTCTCACTCATTCAGTCCCATGTCCCAAAGGACGTAGGGGGGACATGAGAGAAGAGGCAACAGAGATCTTTTTCCATGCTTCACGATCCTGTGTGGCTAGTAGGAGGTGTTGCAGGGGTTGGGCGGTCCAGTCTTTGATGTTGTCAACCCATGATTTCTTTTGGCGGCCTCTTCTTCTCTTGCCCTCGACTGTTCCTTGCAGGATGGTTTTTGCTAGGGTGTTGTGTCTTGTGGTGTGACCAAACCACATCAGCTTTCTCCTCTTTATGGTGGAGAGCAAAGGCTCTTGGGGGCCCACACGCTTTTTGATTTCTTCTTTCACATAGTTTATTGGTCTTGTGTTCTTTGTATGATATTTTGAGAAGTCTTCTGTGGCACTTGTTCTCGAATGCTTGGATTCTCCTCTCTAACTCTGCTGTCAGAGTCCATGATTCACAGCCATATAGGAGGATAGATATCACGAGGGCTTTGTAAAGGTGGTATTTGGTGCCGAAGCTGATGTTGTTGCTTCTGATGATCTTCTCGAGTCTGACTAGAGCAGATGTTGCTGTTGCAATGCGAGCTTTCACTTCATTGTTTGATGTGCCATCTTTTGTTAGGATGGAGCCTAAGTATTTGAATTGGCTCACCTCTTCTAGTGCCTATACCCATACCTATACCTATACCCATACCCATACCCATGCCCATACCCATACCCATACCTATACCTATACCTATACCCATGCCCATACCTATACCTATACCCATACCCATACCCATACCCATGCCCATGCCCATGCCCATACCCATACCTATACCTATACCCATGCCCATACCCATACCTATACCTATACCTATACCTATACCCATACCTATACCCATACCCATGCTCATACCCATACCCATGCCCATATCCATAACCATGCCCATACCCATACCAATACCCATACCTATACCAATACCCATACCTATACCCATACCCATAACCTATACCTATACCCATGCCCATACCCATACCTATACCTATACCTATACCCATACCCATGCCCATACCCATACCTATACTTATACCCATACCCATACCCATACCTATACCTATACCCATGCCCATACCCATACCTATACCTATACCTATACCTATACCCATACCCATGCCCATACCCATACCTATACTTATACCCATACCCATACCCATACCAATACCCATACCCATACCTATACCCATACCCATGCCCATACCCATACCCATACCCATACCCATACCCATACCTATACCCATACCCATACCCATACCAATACCCATACCCATACCTATACCCATACCCATGCCCATACCCATACCCATACCTATACCCATACCCATACCCATACCTATACCCATACCCATACCCATACCCATACCAATACCCATACCCATACCTATACCCATACCCATGCCCATACCCATACCCATACCAATACCCATACCCATACCCATACCCATACCCATGCCCATACCCATGCCTATGCCATGCAGAGGTGCACACAGGGAAAGGCAGGGAGAACACCGGCTTACCTCTCTTTACCCGCTAGCGCTAGAGATGAACAGACAACGAACACAGTCACGCTGGCATC
>CM060339.1:40310129-40317629 GCA_030674155.1 Stramonita haemastoma | reverse complement strand
CTAAAAATAACTCACCTGCCTTGAAAAACCAGAGGTCTATGCCTCATCAGATCTTCCCCCCCCCCCTTCCATTCACTAGTCCTTAAGTAGTGGTCTGTGTCTTTCAGATGCAACAATAAACCAAGGTCTTGTCTTGCTAGCAACACAATGAAGTGCACGCGAAAAAAGGCAACAAGAGAGTTAGTTGTCCTTGGTCACATTTTGTTGGGAAAAAAAAGCGACTCTTAACTTGAAGACAAAAACACACACAGATAAGAATTTTCTTTAAAAAAAAAAAAAGGGGGGGGGGGGGGGGGGGGTAGCACTGCTCTTGTGGCAACGCACCATGCCTGGGGAAAAAAGTTAAAGTCTGTCCCGAGCCTAAGAGCTCATCAGGCCGTGCTTATCCCTGTTTCTGTTGGTTAAGCGACTGAGAGTCATAGACTCCCCCCTGGATAGAACGCCAGTCTATCGCAGGGTTAACCCCCAACACAAGGTTGGTACCCCTTTTACACCTGGGTGGGGTGAGAAAATAGCCCGTAAAGTGCCTTTTCCAAGGGCACAACGCCATAGCCGAAAGCTGGGATCGAACCTGCAACCTTTAGATTACGGTCAGCCCACCTAATACAATCACAACATCCATCTCAACACACAAATTCAGATGGTACTTGATACCACCATCAGCATCTACGGCCGCATCATGCCTGGGGAGGGCAGCTAGCGAATTTTGCTGCAGAGAAAAAAAATCTGCAGTGACTGGGAATGGAAGACAATGTACAAACACAGCCAGTTAAGAGACCAAGAAAGCGAGAGCAGACGTTTTAGTGACTTTGACCTTTACTGTCCACGGGGAAGGTGGTGCCGGTAGGGAGGAGGTCAGAGGTCATCATGCCCGCTGTCTGACTGCTGCTCTCTGGCACTGAGAGAGAGAGGAGAGAGAGAGAGAGAGAGAGAGAGAGAGAGAGAGAGAGAGAGAGAGAGAGAGAGAGAGAGAGAGAGAGATGAGAGATGAGATTTGATTTGATTTGATTTGATTTGATTTATTCTTTCATATCGAGGATAATGGAATTAGCACTCTTGTGCTTTTTTTTTACATCCAGTCCCCGTGTGTATGGAGATTTGTAAAATCTCATCTGTTCCCACCGGCACACGATGGCCTACTCTTACGAAAAGCGGAACAGGATTTAACGTGTGCGCTAGATGTTCTGCGCGTGCGTTCGCACACGGGGCCTCGGTTTAAAGTCTCATCCGAAGGAAGAAGAGAGAGAGAGAGAGAGAAAAGAGAGAGAGAGAGAGAGAGAGAGAGAGAGAGAGAGAGAGAGAGAGAGAGAGAGAGAGAGAGAGAGAGAGAGAGAGAGAGAGAGAGAGAGAGAGGCTACAAGATTGCAGGCAAAAAACCCTCACTTTTACTGTTATCTTTACTGGCTAGGAAATAAAGCAAGCCAATCGTCACACCTCAGAGTGTAACATAAAGTGCCCCAAGCAAGAACAACAACAACAACAATAACAACAACAACAACAAAACAAATCTATTCAGCGAGCTGAGGAAGAAAGTGTGGCCGACGGAGATAACCCTACAGACCAAGCTGTAGGGCCCACGAGAGGAGCTGGAAAGAACATGCCATTATTTTCCCCACACACATCTGACGGTGTAAAGCGAACGAGTGAAGAAGAAGAAGAAAAAACAACAACAAAACAACATCAAAAACCAAAAGTAATACATGCTCCTTTTCATCCCTTCCTGTAACCCCCCCCCCCCCCGCCCCTCTCCTCCCAACAAATCCAATAATAAAATATTCTAGTTTTTCATTTCCCACTGTCAAGAAAGCAAAAAGCAAAAAAAAAAAAGGAAAAACAGCCACCACCACCACTACAACAAAAACAAATACAGCAGCAACAACCACCACCACCACCACCACCAAAAAACAGCTACAGCAACAACAAAATCAAAATAACAAGAATAACAACAATATCGAGAACAACCACCAAAGCAGAATATAAACCCAGCTATTCTTCACCCCTTACTATCCTGGAAAAATAATGCACGCCCTCAAAAAACAGCAACAGCAATAACAACAACACAAAACAACAACAATAACAACACTTATAACAATAACAACAACAACAAAAAACTACAAAGCAAAAAACCCCTCCCCCCCTAAAATGATCAACTGAAACAAAGCTACTACTCCAACTCCCCCCCCCTCCCCCCTCCCCCCCCCCCCCCAGTTATGGAACAAGGCACACCACAAGCAAAAACAACCCCAACAACTGCCCCCCCCCAAAAAAAAAAAAAAAAAAAAAAAAAGCAAAACAACAGTAGCAGCAACTAGAACAACACCACACTAAACTAACACCACCACACCACCAACAACAACAACAATAATAAACGCCAACAAAAGTAGAAACAAAATAAAATACCCTTCACACTCAGAGCCCAGAAACAAAAATGCTTGCCACCACCACCCCCCCTCCCTCCCTCCCTTCACCCCTCTCTTCACATGTTCATGTCCAGACAAATTAAACGCTCCCCCCTCCCCCTCCCTCCCTCCAAAAAAAGGGAAGCAGAAAGAAAACAATGACTTTTCACCCATTAGTATCTACACACATGCCCAAACCCACTCTTCACCCATTAATATCTACACACACGCCCAAACCCACTCTCCATCCCTCACTAGACACACACAAACCCACTCTTCATCCCTCACTATACACACGTCAAAACCCACTCTTCATCCCTCACTATACACACGCCCAAACCCACTCTTCATCCCTCACTATACACACGCCCAAACCCACTCTTCATCCCTCACTACACACACAGCCAAAACCCACTCTTCATCCCTTAATATTTACACACGCCCAAACCCACTCTTCATCCCTCACTATACACACGCCCAAACCCACTCTTCATCCCTCACTATACACACGCCAAACCCACTCTTCATCCCTCACTAACACACAGCCCAAACCCACTCTTCATCCCTTAATATTTACACACACGCCCAAACCCACTCTTCATCCCTCACTAGACACAGGCCAAAAACCCACTCTTCATCCCTCACTAGACACAGGCCAAAAACCCACTCTTCATCCCTCACTACACACACAGCCCAAACCCACTCTTCATCCCTCACTAACAACAGCCCAAACCACTCTTCATCCCTCACTACACACAGGCCAAAAACCCACTCTTCATCCCTCACTACACACACAGCCCAAACCCACTCTTCATCCCTCACTAGACACAGGCCCAAAACCCACTCTTCATCCCTCACTACACACACAGCCCAAACCCACTCTTCATCCCTCACTAGACACAGCCCAAAACCCACTCTTCATCCCATTAATATCTATACACAGGCCAAAAACCCACTCTTCATCCCTCACTAGACACAGGCCAAAAACCCACTCTTCATCCCTCACTAGACACAGGCCCAAAACCCACTCTTGACTCCTCAGTCACTAGACAAACGCCCAAACTACTCTCCGCCCCTAAACGTCTAGACACGCCCAACAACCCCCCTCCACCCCCCTATAAACAACTACTCTTCACAACTTCTTGTCTAAACTAAATTCACACACACACACACACACACACACACACACACACACACACAACACACACACACACACACACACACACACACACACAAAAAGCGCCAAACTATAAAATATAAACATAACGAAAACCACAGAAAGAAAACAATTGCTTTTCACAATCCCTACCTGAAAAAAAAGCAAGCTCCTCCTCACTGTCCTGGCAAAATGCACAGAAGAAAACCCCCACAGAAATAAAGCAACCTACTCTTTTCATCCACATTTATTCTGGAAAGTGGGATGCAAATTAAAAATAAAAAGCAAATTGAAACAAACTTGTATTTACCCCTCTTTATCCAAACCAAAAAAAAAAAAACAACAACAAAAAAACACACATGCCAAAAGGAAACAAAATGCAGAAATAAAACAAGTTATTCGTACCCACCACTATGTAGGGAAAATGCACAGCAAAAAGCAAGGCTTGATCAATTCTATCGTCAAAATAATGAAGTGGACACATGGTATCTCTCAATGAAAAGCACACCGGCATACTTTTCACATCAAGAAGTGCCAGGCTGTTACCATCATCAAAAGCATAAGCACAAGCATGAGATCATAAGCTACTGCAGCTGACAAATCAAAACGAAAATCAGAAATAGGGCCTATTCAAAAAGAAAAAAAAAGGAAGGTAATAATTATACTTACGTTCAGTGACAAGGAGACGAAACTGGACCTGACTGTTGCAGGAAGCTTCCCTAGGTTCGACAGGATTACAAGCAGTCAGGGTCCACTCCCCTCCATCCTCCTCTGTGATGTTTTTCAAGGTCACACGGATGTCCAAGTAAGGGGGAGAACCCAGCACATTCAGGACACTGGACCAGAATCATGAACAAATAGTGATATGTGCAGTGACATGTCTGTTGTGTCTTTAAAAACGAAAACAGTAGATATAAAGTGACACGCATTATTTTCAATTAAAAAAAAAAAAGGTCACAAAATCATGCACAGTTGATACGGTTTCGTTTAAAGTTACTGTGGAGAAGCCATTCGATAGAGGTTTAGAATGTAAGTGACTACTTATGGTTAATCAATCTTTTTTTTTTCTAAATGGTAAGATCCCACACATGTAAAACCATATTTGTGATCAGGAGACTCCATGGAAAGAAATGACATGGCTCGCCACACTGTATATAATGCTCTTGATACCAGAAAGCCACATGCCATGGGCAGCTTTTCTGATGTCACTGACAGCATCCAGTGTTCTTGAAATGAAGTGATCGACCAGGCTCAATTTCTACGACTTTCTGCACCACAGATATCAGACACGCTTTTCACCGTTTTTAAGGAAATTGAATTCCATGATACAGCTTTCAGGTAAAAAACAAGAGAATGCTTTCAAAATAAAAGGGCTTTAATCTATATGACATTTCCATCCAAAGTTTTTAAAAAATCAAGGGACCATGATACAGTTGTTATATTTATTTTACACACACACACACTACACACACACACACACACACACACACACACACACACACCCTCACACACTACACACACAAACACACCACTCACACACCCTCACACACACAACACACAACACACACACACACACAACACAACACACACTAACACACACACACACACACACACACACACACACACACACACACACACACACACACACACACACACACACACACACACACTCACACACTAACACACACACACACGCACACACACCTCTACCTACCTTCTGTTACTGTGGCATGGGATGGGAGACGCCAAGGCAGCTGTTGTCAGGTGACAGGTGGGTATTTGCTCAGTGTAGGAGGTCACTGCGAAGGACACTGTGACCTCTGCCCCTCTCTGCACGCTCTGTTGGGGCACGGGGGAGGGAGACTGGAACTCCAAGGGGCCTGGAAGGACAGGGCACAGAACAAACCACTCTGCACAGGTGGTCCAACCAGCAGAGAAAAAATTAATTTAGTTTTTATTCTATTTTAACAGGTAAAGGTGTCCCATAACCTAGGCGGTCGTAGGGAAGCGAGGCATCAGAGACCTCAGCTTCTCTAAGAGCCAGCATGTTGAGGAGGGCAGTGGCGCCCATCTCCTCTCCCTCGCTGCTTTACCTTCCCTGATTCTGAAGAGGGAAGGTACCCATTTACAGCTGGGTGAACTGGAGGGAACTGTACCGAAGCCAAGGCTCGCTAACGGTCACCCATCCAACTGGTAACCACGCTCGATGCTGCTTAACTTGACAGGGGGAAAGCGAGCGCTCTGACCGCTGAGCTATCCCGCCCCCAATTATAGTTTATTAAGATAAAAAAAACCACATGTTAACATTTTAGTTCTTAAGAAAAAAAACACACCACCACATCTTTACAGTTCAGTTTCTTAAGATAAAAAACACCACATCTTTACATTTTTTTCTTAAGATAAATAATCGTTACATGTTTACATTCAAATTTATTAAGATGCAAAACACATCTTTACAGTTGAGTTTATTAAGATAAAAAAAGCCCCATATCTTTACATTTTAGTTTCTTAAGATAAAAAAAACACCACACCTTTACAGTTTTGTTTCTTAAGATACCCTCCCCACATCTTTACAATTTTGGTTATTAAGAAAAAAAACCCTTATCTTTACATTTACTTTGATAAGATAAAAAACCCACATCTTTACATTTTAGTTTTTTAAGAAAAAAAAATCATATCTGTTAGCTATATAAATTTTAGAATAGAACATCACATTGTTTCGCTCTGTTTTGTGCAGAGAAAAATTTCCCTCCTTATATGATGGTGATGGTAATAACAATAATGATGATGATGATGATGATACTACTACTACTACTACTACTACTACTACTACTACTACTACTACTACTACTACTACTACTACTACTACTACTACTACTACTGATAACAACAACAACAACAATAACAATAACAATGATAACAACAACAATAACAGCAACGACAATAGTAATAGTAACAATAATAACAATAACAACAACAACAATATCGTACAAAGAAGGAAGGTGGTAGAATGGTTAAAACGTTCACCTGCCTAACACATAAACCGTGAGGTTCTGGGTACAATTCCCGGCCTTGCCCTTTCTTCCCAGTTTGACAAGAAAATCGAGGTGAATATCAAAGTCCTTCTAATAAGACTATAAATCGAGGCCCCGTGTGTGAGTGTATGCAGAACATCTTGTTTTCTTTTTAAAAAATACAGAAAAAAGTGGTGTTTTATTTTTGAAAAAAGTAGAGCAAAAAGATGAAGTTTTATTCTTTTGAAGAAAATAGAGAAAAAAGGATTTAAGGTTTTCTTTTTGAAAAAAAAAGTAGAACAAAAAGATGGGGTGGGGTGGGGTGGGGGTGGGGGTGGGGGTGGGGGGTCTCTTTGCCGAAAGTAGAGAAGCAGCTTAAAACTCAAGTTTTATGAAGTAAAAAACAACAACAACAACACAGCTTTAAACTGGTTTCATGAAGTAAACCCCCCCCCCCCCCAAAAAAAAAAAAAAAAAAAAAAACCCACAAAAACTAAAAACAACATAGCTTTAAACTGAAGTTTACTGAAGTAAAAACTACAACACGTTTAAATTGAAGTTTCATAAAGTGACAAAGAAATACTACAGCTTTAAATTGAAGTTTCCTAAAGTAAACAAAAATACCTCAGCTTTAAATTAAAGTTTCATACAGTGAAAAAAATACCTCCGCTTTAAATTCAAGTTTCATGAAGTAAAAAAAAAACACCACCATCCATAGCTTTAACTTAAAGTTTCATGAAGTAAAAAACCCCACAGCTTTAAATTTAAGTTTCATGAAGAAAAAACAAACAACATCCATAGCTTTAAATTGAAGTTTCATGAAGTAAAAAAACGACGACAACAACAACAACAACAACAACAACTACAACAACAACAACGCTCTAAGCTTCAACTTCCCAGGAAAAGTGAGACCTCGTTATAATTGTTCAAT
>CM060339.1:40302629-40305129 GCA_030674155.1 Stramonita haemastoma | reverse complement strand
TTATGTATGTATGTATGTATGGTTGTATGTATGTATGTATGTATGTATGTATGTATGTATTGTATGTATGTATTATTTCGTCCATGTCTCTTATTCTCATCTCTCGTCATCTCTATCTTCTCTCTCTCTCCTCTCTCTCTCTCTCTCTCTCTCTCTCTTCTCTCTCTCTCTCTCTCTCTCTCTCTCTCTCTCTCTCTCTCTCTCTCTCTCTCTCTCTCTCTCTCTCTCTCTCTCTCTCTCTGTGTCTCTCTCTCTGTCTCTCTCTCTGTCTCTCTCTTTCTGTCTCTCTCTCTCTGTCTCTGTGTGTCTCTTCTCTCTGTCTCTCTCTCTGTCTCTCTCTTTCTGGCTGTCTCTCTCTCTCTGTCTCTGTGTGTGTCTCTCTCTATCTTTCTGTCTCTCTGTCCCTCTGTATGTCTGTCTGTCTGTCTATCTCTCCCTCTCCCTGCCCCCCCCCCCCCCTCTCTCTCTCCCACTCTCGCTCTCCTTCTCTCTCGCTTTCTCACTTTTTCCTTTCTCTCTCCCTGGCATGATGTAAGAAGAGAAGGAGAAGTAAAAAGAAAGAAAAAGAGAAGAAAGAAGAAGAAGAAAAAAGGGAAGAAAAGAAGAAGAAGGAAAGAAAGAAAGACAAAAGAAAAAAGAAACGAAAGAAGGAAATAAAGAAGTAAGAAAGAAAGAAAAGAAAAGAAAGAAAAAAAAAGAAAGAAAGAAAAGAGGAGAAAGGTAGAAAAGAAAAAAAGAAAAGAAAAAAAAAGAAATTAAAGAAAAAGAGAAAAGAAGAAAGAAGAAAGAAAGAAAAAAAGAAAAGAAAAAGAAAAGAAAAGAAAGAAAAAAGAAATTAAAGAAAAGAAGAGAAAAGAAAAGAGAGAAAAGAAAGGAAAAAAAAAAAGAAAAGAAAGAGGAAAGAAAGAAAAAAGAAAGAAAAGAAAAAGAAAAGAAAAGGAAAAGAAAAGAAAAAGAAAAGGAAAGGAAGAAGAAACAAACAAATAAAAGAATTAAATAAATAAGTAAAGAAAGAAAGAAGCAACAGAAAATAAATAAATAAAGAAAGAAACAAATAAATCAAAAATAAAGAAAGAAAGAAAGGGAAAAAAAAAAAACACCAAGCAAAGTCCATACTCACATGTCACGTTGAAAGTGACTGGTTTTAGGTCACCTCCATCCTCTTTGACTACCACTTTTGTTTTCCACTTGAGATCAAAGCGTGAGAAAACATACTCTGTTGAGCACACCAGAGCTGTGTTGGACTGAAGTTGGCATTGACAGTCTCCATTTCTCGACGTGTTCTGCCTTATTGTGCAAGAGGGTCGGTGATTCGAAATGGTCGTGTAAATTTTCCACCCTGAAGAAACATTGGTTGCTGATGATGAAACGCACTGTTGAAGGCGTGTTGTTGGGACTCAGGCTGAACTTCAGGTTTGGAAACTGGACCTCGGCAGGTTGGCCTTGGAAGGTGAGGAGAGACAGGAGGAATACATCGTTATGGTGATTAGGTGTGTGTTGATGTGGAGAAATACATACCGTTGTTATGTGTGTGATGATGTGGGAAAATACATACTGTTGTTATGTGTGTGTGATGGTGTGGGAAAATACATACCGTTGTTATGTGTGTGATGATGTGGGAAAATACATACTGTTGTTATGTGTGTGTGATGGTGTGGGGAAAATACATACTGTTCTTATGTGTGTGTGATGGTGTGGGAAAATACATACTGTTGTTATGTGTGTGTGTTGATGTGGAGAAATACATACCGTTGTTGTGTGTGTGATGGTGTGGGAAAATACATACTGTTGTTATGTGTGTGTGATGGTGTGGGAAAATACATACTGTTGTTTTGTGTGTGATGGTGTGGGAAAATACATACTGTTGTTATGTGTGTGTGATGGTGTGGGAAAATACATACTGTTGTTATGTGTGTGATGATGTGGAGAAATACATACCGTTGTTATGTGTGTGATGGTGTGGGAAAATACATACTGTTGTTATGTGTGTGTGTGGTGTGGGGAAAATACATACTGTTGTTTAATGTGTGTGATGATGTGGAGAAATACATACTGTTGTTTGTGTGTGATGGTGTGGGAAAATACATACTGTTGTTATGTGTGTGATGGTGTTGGAAAATACATACTGTTATTATGTGAGTGATATTATGTGTGTGATGGTGTTGGAAAATACATACTGTTATTTTGTGTGTGATGGTGTGAGAACAATACATACTGTTATGTGTGTGATGGTGTGGGAAAATACATACTGTTGTTATGTGTGTGATGGTGTGGGAAAATGCATACTGTTGTTATGTGTGTGATGGTGTAGAACAATACACACCGTTATAACACTGCTACTGCTACTGCTGCTACAGCTGTTACTACTACTGCTACTACTACTACTACTTACTACTACTACTACTACTACTACTACTACTACTACTACTACTACTACTGCTACTACTACTACTACTACTACTACTACTACTGCTACTGCTACTACTGCTACTACTGCTAC
>CM060339.1:40287921-40290421 GCA_030674155.1 Stramonita haemastoma | reverse complement strand
AGTTTCATCATTTTGTGTGGCTGTCCGCACTTCTGCTTGAGTCATCGATTTTGGTACGGTATGCCTGGCAATGTATCTGACATAGTCTTCGCCAGCGTTCTCACGAAGGGGTGTAGACTGAGGGTGACGACTGATGAAGTCAGCGGGGTTCAAGTCATCTCTGCCTGGTGAGTATACAAGGTTGATGTCGTAGGGCATGAGGCGAAGGCGCCAGCGTTCAACACGTGCAGTGGCAGGTTTCTGGCTGTTGATCATGCCTAGCAGGGGCTTGTGGTCAGTCATCACGGTACAGCGAGCACCAAAAAGGTAGAGGTGGTAGTGCTCCACCCCGTACACCACAGCCAGCATCTCCTTTTCTGTCTGTGAGTAGCGCTGTTCCGTTGGCGTCAGTGCACGACTGCCGTAGCTGATGACCCTTCCCCTCTGAGTCAGGATGGCGCCAAGTCCTACTGGGCTTGCATCAACAAGGATTGTAGAGAGTTCTGCTGGATCAAAGTATGCCATCACCTTGGTGCTCATGAGGCATTGCTTCAGCTTGTTGAAGGCATGTTGTTGCTCCTGTCCCCATTTCCATGTTGTCTTCTTACACGTGAGGAGTCTGAGGGGCTCTGTCAGGGTGGCATAGCTTGGGACAAAGCGGGAGATGTACTGCGTCATTCCCAGGAAGGATCTGACTTCGCTGACATTGGTTGGTGCAGGAGATTCAGAGATGGTTTTGATTTTCTCGGGGTCAGGTTTGATGCCTTTCTTTCCGAACACATGGCCAAAGAAGGACAGTTCTGGCACAGAAAAGACGCACTTGTCCTTTTGAAGTTTTGCCCCCTTTTCATTGAGTCGCTGCAGTGTGGCGTGCAGGCTGCGGTCGTGCTCAGCTTGGGTCTTGCCATGGATGATGATGTCATCAGAGAGGTTTCTGACCCCAGGAATGTCATGAAGAAGTTCGGCGATAGCGTTCTGAAAAATTTCAGAGGCTGCATTCACACCAAAAAGCAGTCTTTTGTAGCGCCTTAGGCCAGCATGAGTGGTGAACGTGGTGATGTAACGGCTTGACTCGTCCAGTTCCAGCTGATGGTAGGCGTTCTTCATGTCTAGTTTGCTGAACACTGTAGATCCATTCAGGTCGGAGATGAGATCATCAAGAGTAGGCATCGGGTGTTTTTCTCGCTTGATGGCTCTGTTTGCTTCCCGCATGTCAATGCACACGCGAACTCCGCCTGATTTCTTTGGGACTACAACGATCGGGCTGACCCATGGGGTAGGTCCGTTAACTTTTTCGATGATGTCCATCGCTTCGAGTCTGTCAAGCTCCTTTTCTACATCTCTGCGGACATGAAAAGGTATTCTTCTGTGTCTCTGGGCTACTGGAGCGACATTCTCATCAATGTGGAGTTTGATGCAGATGTCTTTGATTCGTCCAAGCTCGTTGTTAAATAAATTGTTGTATTTTTCGGCCATCGGAGGTAGTCTGGTTGTGGAGGCTGTGAAAGCATATTGAATCATGGTCATTGCCTGGGCAGTTGCAGCGCTCAGTATGTTTACAGCATTGGTCTGGTCTATGTCCACCACATGGAATGTAGCTGTCCTAGTCACATCTTTGAAACGCATAACGGTTGTGAAATGTCCTTTTACAGTCAAGGGGGTCTTTGATCCATAGGGATATATCAAAGGAGAGGGGTGATGGAGTGTGACCTTGGGGCATACTTTCTGGAAGGTATCTGTGTTGAGAATGTTGACGGTGGCTCCCGTGTCTACAAGAAAGTTGACTGGGGTCTGGAAAATTTCAGCGCTGACCATGGGGCTGGTTTTTCTTTGTGAAGTAAGGGTGAATACTTCCTCACTTGATGTACTATCTTCTTGCTGTTCATCAGTTGTAGAGAATTCTAGGTGTCGGACTCTTGCCGTGGACTCACAAACTTTGGCAAAATGTCCAATTTTATGACAGGCACTGCACTCTTTGCCTCTTGCTGGGCATCTGCTGAGATGTGGTAAATTTCCACCACAGTATCTGCATCGTTGTTGGTGATCACTGCTGCCCCTGGGTTGTCTCCAAGATCCTCTGCTGTCATTTTGTCTGCCTCTGTCGTATCTTGATGAATGGTATGAGTCACTATGGGCTCCCTGTTGATTCCTGGAGATTTGGGGCCTAGTCATGCTGTGTCGACGGCCTGGCCCTCCTTTGACTGCATTCACTGATGATGCGCCACTGCTGCATGTCTGTTCTATCTCCGCTGCTCGAGCGTTGGACAGTTCTGAGGCACGGGCTTCAGCTAATACGTTGGCTAAGGTCATATCATCTTTCAGGGCCTTTCGTCTCACTCTGGAGGAAGAGCACCCTTGTAGGATTTGGGAAAGGATTTCACGGTCTGTGTCATGGAAGTCGCATGTGGCAGCTAGGGTTCTAAGTCGTGTATGGAAAGAGTCCATCGACTCCCCCCACATTCTGTGTTGCTTGCCTGAACTTGAAGACTTCATACGATGTATTTCGCTTTGGCGTGAAGTA
>CM060339.1:40280421-40282921 GCA_030674155.1 Stramonita haemastoma | reverse complement strand
TGTAACCTGTGACTTCCGTGCGTTATTTTCTTCCTCGTCCTCACACTGCAGCCGCCGCTGTAGTCTAGTGGTTAGGGCGTTGGACTCGTAATCTAAAGGTTGCGGGTTCGATCCCAGCTTTCGGCTATGGCGTTGTGCCCTTGGAAAAGGCACTTTACGGCTATTTTCTCACCCCACCCAGGTGTAAAAGGGGTACCAACCTTGTGTTGGGGGTTAACCCTGCGATAGACTGGCGTCCTATCCAGGGGGGAGTCTTTGACTCTCAGTCGCTTAACGCCACAGAAACGGGGATAAGCACTGGCCTGATGAGCCTTAGGCTCGGGACAGACTTTAACTTTAACTAACCTCACACTGCAGTGACATAGTATATATTGTAATTATATTATGTATTACAAATATATATATATATATATATATATATATATATATATATATATATATATATATATATATATATATATATATATATATTATATATTGCTCACAGTCCCAGCTCGGGGACGGGATAGCCCAGTGGTCAGAACATTGCGCTTGCAATTTGAAGACCCGGGTTTGATTCCCGTTTGAGGAGATTTTTCTCCTGGAGTTAACATCAGTGCTGACTCCACTCTCCCCTAAAAAGTCCTTCGGATGAGACTGTAAACCGAGGCCCCGTGTGCGAACGCACGCAGAACATCTTGCGCACACGTTAAATCCTGTTCCGCTTTTCGTAAGAGTAGGCCATCATGTGCCGGTGGAAACAGATGACAATATTTACAAAACTGCATTCACACGTGGACTGGATGTAAAAAATTACAAGAGAGCTTATCCTATTTCCTCGATATAAAAGAATAAAATAAAATAAAAAGCTCTGGGTTGGTTCGCTTGTGTCAGGACAGTCCAGTGTCGACTTGAAGACATCCACATTATGTGGTTATTGGCTGATTGTGTTGCCACTGTGGTGGATCGGTGGTCTAGATGGTAACGTGCCTTGCCTAGAAAGCAAAAAATCTGGGTCGGAGTATACAGTGGTTTGTACCTGGTTTGGGCCCAAAACGTTTTCCCCACCCATTAGACCCCGAGTGGTGGTCAGGGTGCTAGTCTTTTGGATGAGACGATAAACCGAGGTATCATGTGTTACACATCACAATTTAGCGCACGTAAAAGAACCCACGGCAAAATTGACCCTGGGTTGACCCTGGCAAAATTCTGTAGAAAAAAAGCCACTCTGGTAGGGAAACAAAAGCAGCTGCATGCAGGAAAAAGAAAAAAAAAAAAGGGAAGACACTGCACTTGTGGTGACACGCTCTCTCTCCCCCAGGGGTGAGGAGAGCAGCCCAAATTTCACGCAGAGAAATCTACTGTGACATAAAGTGGTAAAAAATACAAAGATATAAAATACAAAATACTGTTGTGTGGTGACAGGAGCTACTACTTTGGGGGTCTTTGCGGACCAGTCCTCACCACAGCACCAGCCTACGCCGAGCGCTCGTCGTGTCGACATGATGAGAAAGAGTCGTCTTTCTTTGTGCGGGACAGTCATAGTGGCGGCGAATTTGCTGCTGACCACCTCTGTCTTGTTTTCAGGTCGGTGTTTTTTTGTTTTTTTTCAGAGGGCTTGAAGGTACTGTTGAAGTGAGAGAGATCATACGGATGAGACTAGAAACCAAGGCCCCGTGTGCGACGAACGCACGCAGAACATCTTGTGCACACGTTAAAACCCCGTTCCGCCTTTCGGAAGAGCAGGCCATCGTGTGCCGGTAGGAGCGGATGACAAAATTATGAAAAACCAGCATGCACACAGGTGTCGTGTTTAGACACCATCCCTGAGGGAAGAAAAAAAAAGGGGGGTAGGTGCTGCACTTGTGGCGACACGCTCTCTCTCCCCGGAGAGAGCAGCCCGAATTTCACGCAGAGAAATCTGCTGTGACATAAAGTCGTATAAATAAATAAATAAATAAATAAATAAACAAAATCTGTCGCTTGTGTTGGTTTGCGCTGTGTGATGCATTTGTGTTGTGTATGTTGTGTAGTGTTGTGTTGTGTATGTTGTGTTGTATTGTGTTGTGTTGGTTTGCATTGTGTGATGCATTTGTGTTGCGTTGTGTTGTATTGTGTTGTGTTGTGTGGGATTGTACTGTATTGCATTATGTGGTACAAAAAAGTGGTACTAAAATACAAAAAAACAAACAAACAAAATGTGGTGTTGTGTTGTGTTGTGTTGTGTTGTGTTGTATTGTGTTGCATTGGATTGCGCTGTGTGATGCATAAATTTGCGTTGCGTTGTGTTGCATTGTGTTGCATTGTACTGTATTGTATTACGTGGTACAAAAAAGTGGTACTAAAATACAAAATGTTGTGTAGTGTTGTGTTGTGTAGTGTTGTGTTGTATTGTGTTGCATTGGATTGCGCTGTGTGATGCATAAATTTGCGTTGTGTTGTGTTGTGTTGTGTTGTGTAGTGTTGTGTTGTATTGTGTTGCATTGGATTGCACTGTGTGATGCATAAATTTGCGTTGTGT
>CM060339.1:40255421-40267921 GCA_030674155.1 Stramonita haemastoma | reverse complement strand
AAATCATGCCCCAAATTTGAAATCCTGTACTTGTCACGTAAGATCATGCCCCAGATTTGAATCCTGTACCTGTCAATAGGATATGCCCAAATTTGAAATCCTGTATCTGTCACATAGGATCATGCCCCAAATTTGAAATCCTGTACTTGTCACATAGGATCATGCCCCAAATTTGAAATCCTGTACATGTCATGTAGAATCAAATCATGCCCCCATTTTGAAATCCTGTACTTGTCACGTAGGATCATGCCCCAAATTTGAAATCCTGTACTTATGTAGGATCATGCCCCAAATTTGAAATCCTGTACTTATGTAGGATCATGCCCCAAATTTGAAATTCTGTACTAATGTAGAATCATGCCCCAAATTTGAAATCCTGTATCTGTCACATAGGATCATGCCCCAAATTTGAAATCCTGTATCTGTCACATAGGATCATGCCCCAAATTTGAAATCCTGTACTTGTCACGTAGGATCATGCCCCAAATTTGAAATCCTGTACTTATGTAGGATCATGCCCCAAATTTGAAATCCTGTACTTATGTAGGATCATGCCCCAAATTTGAAATTCTGTACTAATGTAGAATCATGCCCCAAATTTGAAATCCTGTATCTGCACATAGGATCATGCCCCAAATTTGAAATCCTGTACTTATGTAGGATCATGCCCCAAATTTGAAATTCTGTACTAATGTAGAATCATGCCCCAAATTTGAAATCCTGTATCTGTCACATAGGATCATGCCCCAAATTTGAAATCCTGTATTTGTCACGTAGGATCATGCCCCAAATTTGAAATCCTGTACTTATGTAGGATCATGCCCCAAATTTGAAATTCTGTACTAATGTAGGATCATGCCCCAAATTTGAAATCCAGTACTTGTCACATAAGATCATGCCCCAAATTTGAAATCCTGTACTTATGTAGGATCATGCCCCAAATTTGAAATCCTTAACTTCTATAGGATTATGTCCCAAATTTGAAATCCTGTACTTATGTAGGATCATGCCCCAAATTTGAAATCCTGTACTTACGTAGGATCATGCCCCAAATTTGAAATCCTGTACTTACGTAGGATCATGCCCCAAAATTGAAATCCTGTACTTATGTAGGATTATGCCCCAAATTTAAAATCCTGTACTTGTGTAGGATCATGCCCCAAAATTGAAATCCTGTACTTATGTAGGATTATGCCCCAAATTTAAAATCCTGTACTTGTGTAGGATCATGCCGCCCCCCCAACTCCAAATCCTGTCTGTGCCTGATGTGCAGGATCAAGGCGTTGTTCAAGAAGCCAAAGGACGCAGACGGGACCTGTCCCAAAGAAAAGGACCCGCTCCTGCCCCGCCCTGTAAGGAAGGGTCAGACCACAAGTCAGGGAATCCCCCCGCTCAGGTGGTGGTCGAGGTGGCCGATGAAGTGAATGCACCGCCCACGGCACAGGAGGCAGGGGCTGACAGGGCCCCAGGGGAGGAGAAGGAGAAGACATTGTCATTGTCGTCGTCAGCACCTCAGGCAGAGGACAAAGACGAGGACAAGGTCGAGGACGAGGTCAAGGACAATGCGGCCCTGGCAGACCCGAGTGCGGGAGGGGAGGGGGCGACGGTGACCTCTGACGACTGTGTGGTCAATGTGAATGCGGGAGGCGCTGACCAGAGGTGCTGAGTCTGTGTGAGGACCCCCCTCCCCCCAACACACCCCCCCTAAAAAAAAAAAAAAAACCACACCCAAAAATCCCCACCCCAACAAAAATTTATTTGATAAACTAAGCTTCAAAAAGTCCCTCCCCTCTCCCCACCCCCCTCCCCCAAAAAAACCCAACAAAAATTTATTTGATTAACAAAGTTTCAAAAAGCGTCTCTGATGTCTCTCTTTACCACTACAAATCACGTTGGTTATGGGATTTCTTCATCTTAAAATTTTTTAAAATTTTATATACACAATGCTTACCTACTTAAGACTAGTTTTGGAAGATTATTGATAAGTATTAAACGGGGAGGTAGGCTGGCAGTATTCCATTTTGGATTTTTTCTTTTTTGGGCCCTCGCCAGTTTGTTAAAAGTTTTCAGCCCCCATTTTTTTCTTTTCATTTTTTTTCTTTTGTTTTTGGGAAGACACAGGACAGAAGAACTTGGTTCCATGTACGAATGAGTATGGCAATACATATGTGAGAGTGTGGAAATGGATATGAGAGGATGCTGTTGTTGTCTTCAATTTAACGTCTGCTCACACTCGGTGATATTAGACGAGGAAAGTGGAAAGTATAGAAGTTGAAGAAGGTGAGTGGAAGGAGAACAGACTGAAGAGATAGCATGTGTGTTGATGTTTTGGTGCGTAAAAAGGTAATATAATATTACTTAAAAAAGTAAATCACTAGTAATTTATGTGAGAGGATGCGAAAATGGATGTGTGTGAGAATGTGGAGATGGATGTGTGTGTTTGTGAGAATGTGGAGATGGATGTGTGTGAAGATGTGGAAATGGATGTGTGTGAGAGTGTGGAAATGGATGTGTGTGAGGATGTGGAAATGGATGTGTGTGAAGATGTGGAAATGGATGTGTGTGAGAGTGTGGAAATGGATGTGTGTGAGGATGTGGAAATGGATGTGTGTGAAGATGTGGAAATGGATGTGTGTGAGAGTGTGGAAATGGATGTGTGTGAGGATGTGGAAATGGATGTGTGTGAGAGTGTGGAAATGGATGTGTGTGAGAGTGTGGAAATGGATGTGTGTGAGGATGTGGAAATGGATGTGCGTGACTGTGAGAATGTGGAAATGGATGTGTGTGAAGATGTGGAAATGGATGTGTGTGAGAGTGTGGAAATGGATGTGTGTGAGGATGTGGAAATGGATGTGCGTGACTGTGAGAATGTGGAAATGGATGTGTGTGAAGATGTGGAAATGGATGTGTGTGAGTGTGGAAATGGATGTGTGTGAGGATGTGGAAATGGATGTGTGTGAGAATGTGGAAATGGATGTGTGTGTGTGTGTGTGTGTGTTGTGTGTGTGTGTGTGTGTGTGTGTGTGTGTGTGTGTGTGTGTGTGTGTGAATGTGGAAATGGATGTGTGTGAGAATGTGGAAATGGATGTGTGTGAGGATGTGGAAATGGATGTGTGAGGATGTGGAAATGGATGTGTGAGGATGTGGAAATGGATGTGTATGAGGATGTGGAAATGGATGTGTGTGGGAGAATGTGGAAATGGATATTTGTGGAAATGGATGTGTGTGAGGATATGGAAATGGATATATTTGAGGATGTGGAAATGGATGATTATGAAAATGGTGAAATGGATGTGTGTGTGAGAAAGTGGAAATGGATGTGTGTGGAAATGGATGTGTATGGAAATGGATGTAAGAGGATGTGGAAATGTGTGGATGTGGAAAATATTGAAATGGGTGTGAGTGGAAATGGATGTGTGTGAGAATGTGGAAATGGATGTGTGTAAGAATGGATGTGTGCGAGAATGTGGAAATGGATGTGTGTAAGAATGGATGTGTGCGAGAATGTGGAAATGGATGTGTGTAAGAATGTGGAAATGGATGTGTGTAAGAATGGATGTGTGTGGAAAGGGATGTGTGTGGAAAGGATGTGGAAATGTATGAGTATGGATGTGGAAACGTGTTGGGGGAGGGGGGGGGGGGAGTCTGCAATGTGTTTTGTCAAACTTGGAAGAAGCAGGCAAGCCTTTGTGTCAGTCTGTGCATGGGACTGGTCTAGTCCACTCTCTGGAGTCACTGCCACTGCTCACAGATTGTGTGGGGTTGTAGTGTAGTTATTTTTATCTATTTATTTATTCATTCTTTTATATCCAGGATAATGGAATGAGCACTCATTTGCTTTTTTTACATCCAAATTCAATTCAAATTCAAAATACTTTGATATCTCTAAAACAGAGAAATTCCAGTCCCCTTGTGTATGCAGTTTTGTAAATCTTGTCATCTGTTGCCACACAATGCCACACAATGGCCTACTCTTACGAAAAGTGGAACAGGATGTAACATGTGCGCAAGATGTTCTACGTGCGCTCGCACACGGAGCCTTGGTTTTCTTGTCTCATCCGAAGGACTTGTGGGGAGAGTGGAGTCAGCATTGATGTTAACTCCAGGGGGAAATTCCCCTGGAACGGTAATCGAACCCGGGTTGACAAATTGCGAGCGTAATGTTCTGATCACTAGGCTATCCTGCCCCCCAGTGTAGTGTATTGTACAGTTGTACTGGGTTGTAGTGAAGTGTATTGCACCGAAGTGTATGCCACTTTCAATTGCGACAGTCAAAGGGAAGGAACTGATTTGAAAGGTAACCCTATTCAGCTAGCAGCATGTGTAGTTTTCCCCCGAATAGAACATGATAAAGCGTTATCACAGATTCTTTTTTATGTCGTAGGAATAGCTTAGACTAAGGGATAGATAGATAGACAGACAGACAGATAGAGACAGAGAGAGACAGAGACACAGAGAGAGAGAGAGAGAGAGAGAGAGAGAGAGAGAGAGAGAGAGAGAGAGAGAGAGGAGAAGATAGCTAAGAGTTGGTGCTTTGAAGTGTAGGAGGTGACGTAGTTCGAGCTATGATGCAACACCAGAGAGGGAAGCCCCTTCTGCTGGGGAGTCGTCTGTGCAAAGGTTTGACCGGCACATTCCAGTAGGGTGGTTGCAGACAGAGGGGTAGGACAGATGAAATCACTGAGGTTTTTTGTGGTTATTATCCTGCCATTATTGCTCACTGCATGGAATTCACATGTACAGACACCCAGTGTCTTTGTGTTGTTGATGTAGACCTATAGCTTCACAGTATATGTGTGTGTGTCACCTGTCTCTATTCCTTCAGGATTTATTATTATTATTGTTGTTGTTGTTGTTATATTCATGCACATTTTTCACAGGCTTTTGGATTGTGTGGTATGGTACAGCTGTCAGTTTCTCCCATGTTCAGTTCCTCTCAGCTGCTGTTCATTCCATCCCATCTGTGGCAGGGTGGTGTTGATTGTAGCAGGAGCTGACCACACATGGACTAGGTAAAAGGAAGAGGCGGGCTAAATTTAGCGCTCTGGACTGAGTGGTGTTGGGTTTGTGTGCCGTGGTGGGTGTCCTCTGCAGAATGTTATGTCATAACAACCACGATGAAGTTAAGTCACTGTAACCATGATGTCAGGAACAGCCGATCGCTTGTTTTGTTGGTTTCTTTCTTTCTTTAATGCGTGTTAAAGCGCTTTGATTTTTTTTTTTTTGCTTTACAAGATTCAATGCTGTGTAAATTCCATACAGTATTTTTATTGTTATTAATAAAAGAAAAAAAAGAGTGTATTTGGATCAAAGTCACTGTAACTTTGATATCATGAACAGCCGAGTGCTTGGTTTCTCTCTTTCTTTCTTTCTTTCTTTCTTTCTCTGTTGTGTGTATTTCAAAGTTGTTTAGTGCAGCTTCAAGATTTGTAAAATGGTTTGAAGTTTTGTTTTTCTGTTTAATTTAACCCTTATACCGCCAAACCCTTCTGTAACACAGCAGTTTTAGACACCAGCTGATCTGACATCAATAGACCGCATGGAAATGACACCTACCTACTTCACATGCTATGCAAGCAAAAATGGCCTGTAAAAATAGCTGTAGGGGTTGGTCCTTTGTCACGTTGAAGATAGTTAGCCTTTCTTAACTCCCAAAACAGAGAGCAGTGGGTCAAAGTGTAATCAGCCTCAACCTTGACCTCATTGCATTAATGCAACATGGGCACTCAGTGGGGTTGTGACCTGGGCAGTGTAAGGGTTAAAGGTCAGGATGTGAGGGAGGAGGGACGGTGGCTTTGTTAGAGACGTAGAGGTGTACTGTGTTGTCTTGCTGATTAACATTTGGGAAGTCAGAAAAGAAAAAGAGACATAGAGGTCCTCAAGATCTGTGCTATCTATCCATCACCGCCTCTCTCCTGCAGCAACAAAACCACTGCTTTATCTCTGCCTCGGTCTTTTTCTAGGACTGCTCACTGCAACTCTTTTGTCTTCTTGTTCCTCCAAAATGTGTTCTGGACAGGCCCCCGATGATTCAAAACAGCTTAATATGTCTTGTTTGTAAACATGACACATTTTGAACACCGGTATCCTTTCTTTTGATTTCTTCACTGGCTGCCAGTATCAAATAGAATTGAATACAAAGTTTCTACTTTGACACCCTGTGCTGTTGATTCCTAGTCCCGGCCCCTGCTGCCTGCTAAACTTGTTCAAACTAACACCTCAGGGTGTCATTGTCAGTCTGCCTGCGACACATGCTTGTTTATGATTTTTATTTTTATTCATTTGTTCTTTTATATTGAGGCTAATGGAAGAAGCACTCATGTACTTTTTTACTTCCTGTCCCTGTGTGTATGCAGTTTCATAAATCTTGTCATCTGTTCCTATCAGCACACAATGGTGTACTCTTACGAAAAGCAGAACAGGATTTAACGTGTGTGCAAGATGTCCTACATGCTTTCACACTCTGGGGGCCTCGGTTTATAGTCTCATTTGAAGGACTTTTGGGGAGAGTGGAGTCAGCACTGGTGTTAACTCCAGAGGAAAAATCCCCTCAAACGGGAATCGAATCTCGGTCATCAAATTATAAGTGCAGTGTTCTGACCACTAGGCTATCCCATCCCCCAGGGTGTGTATCCACCAACCAGAGCAAAAGAACAGGGTCAGCGTTCATTTCCTCTCCATGCCCCGGCTGTTTGGAATGAACTGCCTGATAAACTGAGATGAACCAGCACACTCTTTTAAAAGAGATTTTATTTTACAGCCTGTTTATTTCAGAGGTTATGTCTCTTTTGTTGAATAGGGGTGGGGGGTAGTGGTGAAGGAAGATTTATAAATTATGTGGTGGTTTTTGTTGGATGTGCGAGTGTGCATTTTAATGTGTGTGTGAGGGGGGAGGAGTGTGTGTGCGTGCGTGCGTGTGTGCGTGCGTGCGTGTGTGTGTGTGTGTGTGTGTGTGTTTGTGTGTGTGTGCACGCACATGCTCATACTAATATGTGTGTGAAGGGGGAGGGGTGTGTGTGTGTGCATGTGAGCGCATGTGCACGTGTGTGCTCATGCAAATGTGTGTTTGAGGGGGGAGGAAGTTTGTGCATGATTTTTATGACAAGACGAACGATGTGATGGATGATGGAAAGAGCGCAGAGAGGAGAGGCGGAGAGTGAAAGCGTTGGGGTCAGGCTCCAGCTCCGAGAGCTAGTAGAAAGATGTGCATAGAAATATGGGACCCTCCACCACAGAATGAATCAAGTTAATTTTTGATCAACCTGTCTGTCATCAATATGCAATAAAAAAAAAAGAATCAATTACATAAAAAAATAGGTTGACAGTTGAACTTCTGTGAAAAGTTACCACAAATTGAAATGCTAAAAAACCAGGAAGTATAACAAAAAAAGGACGAATTTTGCAATGTAATAGGTGGTCAGAATATTGGGTTGGGTGTTCTTATACATGTGTTTAAAGCAAAAGGAAACAAAATTATGCTTTGACACTTCAATACAATGTAGAAGACGGCCTGTAGTTTTTGAACAATGAGAATCTCAAAATCAACATGACCAACCCCCCCCAACCCCCCCCCCCTCCCCAAAAACAAAGGAATACAAAACAACATGACCCCAACTACCTAAAATTGCGCCCAGCAAAATATCGGATCAGGTGCAATGTGACTCATTTCATGGTGGCAGGTCACGTACAAGTATTGATTTGTATTATTGCTGATTGGAAATGGAATGCATTGACAAATGTCCAATTTCTCTTGCGTTTGCTCTTTGTTGAGTTCTAATCAACTGCACTTTATTTGGCATTTTTATGGTCTTGTACTTGCGCTTTTTTTCCTGCTAAATTTTCGTTATGGAGTCCATGTATATGAGTTATGTTTACACATAGATGAAGGAAGTGTAAACCTGAGAATGACAGTTAATTTCTGTTGCTATTTTTAAGTCGGAGACAGATCTTGCCACAGTTTTTTACATGAAAATAGCAATCGTTTTTACATTTTTTAAAAAGAGTATTTTGAAACATTTGTACAGACTTTTTTTGTTCTGTGTTTAGCAACCAAATCATATTATGTATGCAGATTTGTTACATTTGTAAGAGATAACAATAACGTTTTTTTTGTGTGTGCAATATTGTGTGTAGTCGAAGACGATCCTTTGTGTAAAATAATGACAACTCTTTGCTGTAAATGTATTCAAAGTCATGACTTGAAAGTTGTAAAATAATCACGACTTTTTGCTGTACATGCATGTTGTATATTCAAAGTCATGACTTGAAAGTTGTAAAACATGGTTTTACTCCAAAGTATGTGCCATAACAGATGTATTGCTCTACAGGCTACTGCAACTGTTTTTATTTATTTATTTTATTCTTTTATATCGAGCATAATGGATCAAACGCTCATGTGGTTTTTTACATCCAGTTCCCATGTGTATGCAGTTTTGTAAATCGTGTCATCTGTTCCCCGTGGCACACGATGGCCTACTCTTACAAAAAGCGGAACAGGATTTAACGTGTTTGCAAGATGTTTTGCATGCGTTCGCACACGGGGTCTCAGTTTACAGTCTCATCCGAAGGACTTAAGGGGGGAGTGGAGTCAGCACTGATGTTAAATCCAAGGGGAAAAAACCCTTGACAGGGAATCGAACCTGGGTCATCAAATTGCGAGCGCAATGTTCTGACCACTAGGCTAGGCTATCCCCCTGGGTCAGCATGGCAGCAAGGCAGGCCTGACAACTTCTGTGCATCGCCCCCGCGACTCCTGAGGAAGTCAAGTGATGGATGTTTTTTTAAATTAGTTTTATCTATTTTATTTATTCTTTTATATCAAGGATTATGGAATAAGCATTCGTGTGCTTTTTTACAGCCAGTCCCTGTGTGTATGCAGTTTTGTAAATCTTATCATCTGTTCCCACCGGCACACAATGGCCTACTCTTACGAAAAGTGGAATGGGATTTAATGTGTGCGCAAGATGTTCTCACCGCACACGGGGCCTCGGTTTATATTCTCATCCGAAGGACTTTTGGGGAGAGTGGAGTCAGCACTGTTGTTAACTCCAAGGGAAAAACCCTCTCAAACAGGAATCGAACTCGGTCGTCAAACTGCGAGCGCAGTGTTCTGACCACTAGGCTATCCCATTGATCTCTGCTGAGGTGCCGAGGGCACAGCTTTGAGCTTCCCCCACTTTCAGCTGCTCTCAGCTGCTATCCATTTCATTCCAGCCCAGCTGGTTCTTATTATAGCAGGAGCTGACCACACTTGGACTAGGTAAAAGGAAAGGGGATTGCTGATCCTAGCTTTGGACTGAGTTGTGCTTATTTGCTTGCTGTGAAGGGTTTAAGGGGATATACCTTGATCTTGCTGGTCCTCAAGTCGTGGGTTCAAATCTCAGCGAAAAAGCTGGACGGATTGAACATGGGGATTTCCACAATCTCCCAGTAGGTCCTGCGTGCGTGCAGACTTGCCATTGCCTTACACATTGCCTTACTACACACCACCATGTGTTGTACTGTATACAGGTGTAGAACAGTTGGTGTGGAGGAGTTGTCCCATAACTTCTTTGCGAGTCTTTGGGGCACTGCGCCGACTTGTTCAGGCAGTGTGTCATGGGCAAGTAAAGGCTGGTGGAGTCCATTCCTCTCCAGGTAGAAGGATGCATGCTGGGCATGCTCGTGTCAGCTACACTTCCGACCATAGCCAAACACGGCCTTTATGAAGTTTAGAAAGAGTTTTAGAATGTGTGTGAGAGATGTTCTGTGAAAGATGGATTGAGTTTCAGTATGTGTGAAAGATGAGGCTTTTCACATGCGAAAAAAAAGTGTTCTGCACGTGTTCGCATACTTCTTCGTTAAACACTCAGACAGCAACTGTTGCTGTCTGTCATATGAGCGAAAATGCGTCATGCTGCCATAAAGCGTCTGACAAGTGAGGCTCAGGGCATCGGGAAAGAAGTGGTATAGTTTGAGTCCTTCTGGGGAAAAAAGGTAGGAGAATGGACCGCCAGGAAGGCAGAAAATAGACAAGAAGGAGGTGACAGGAAAAAAAGGAGCAAGACAGAAGCAATGTGAAGGATAGAAAAGAGGGAATGGCTAGTACAGATTTTTCAGAAGATAGGATCGCTGTTTATACCGACAGGCCCTCAGGTGTGTTACCTCCAGACTGCTGATCCAGCTTGTGACATTGACTTTCAGTGACACCATAGACCGAGGCCCTGTATGCGAACACACGTAGAACACCCCAGGCGCATGTATGTAACGTTAATTAAACCCCATGCCTTCATCATTGGTTGAAGAGGTCAAACAGGGCCGGAGCATGGGCGGTGGGAACATGCCCAGCATGCACCTGGGGAGGGATTGACTCCGACATGTTGTATTTATTTGTTTGCCCATCACACACTCTGGAAAATCCAGTGCAGTGCCTCAACAACGCCTCACAAGGAACTGAGGGAGACGCTAAGTCACACCCAGTATTCCCCCCACCCCCACCCCACCCCACCCCGAAGTCGAAATGCAGCTACCTTAACGGTGGGCAAAAACGGTCGCATAGGTGAAAGCTCACCATTGGTGAACTCGAGTGAGAAACGGAACCCCCCACCCCCCTCTTCCCCCTGTCTACTTCCTTCCCAAAGCAAGTATTGAAACATGACAAAGGTGGTTAATTTTGTTGTGTACACAGACAGTAGATATATACTGTATGGTTTTGGGTTTTTTGGTTTTTTTTGGTTTATGCTGTATGTTGTTTTCTGTGTTGATGAGAGCTTTTTGTTGATGTCGTTCATCAGCACGCATGGCAACTAGAGTAGAAGGGGGTCGGGCGTTCCTTAGCACGAACAGCACGCTCAAACTAGGCACTCCTCTTTGTCTGCGAAAATGGGGAAATATGCACTAGGAAACGACCAGCACTCACTGGGTGGGGAGTGTGTGTGTATGGATGTTTCAGTTTTTCCCCAGATACCTTGCCAGATTGGCAGCCATACTCCAAGTTCAGAGGGTTTTCTTTTTGTAGTTTGCTCTCCTTCATTGGAGAAGAGGGCTGTTGTGCAAGGAGCATGCCTTGATGACAACCTTAACAAACCGTGTTGACGGACACCATAGCCGAGTGGATAAGAGCATTTGAATCAATCCCATGGGTCCATGAAGTCGTGGGTTCGAATCTCAGCAGAATCTGGTGAATTAAGGGCGTGGAATTTTTTTTTTAATGATCTCTCGGGTTAACTGAAAAGCACGGACCTGCCAATTTCTTTATATCTAATATATATATATATATATATATATATATATATATATATATATATATATATATATATATATATATATATATGTATGTATGTATGTATGTATGTATGTATGTATTATGTATGTATACCACTTAATGTCTCAGCAGATTTCTCAGAGAGAGAGAGAAGAGAGATATATATATATATATATATATATATATATATTATATATATATTTATATTATATATATATATATATACACCACTTTATGTCACAGCAGATTTCTCTGCGTGAAATTCGGGCTGCTCTCTCCCGGGGAGAGCGCGTTGCCTTGATTCTGTTCCAAGTAATTATGCACGCAGAAGATCGAAATATGCCGATTTAGAAAATCCTGGTATGCATCTCAGCGTTTTGCTGGGTTGTGAAGACAAAATTCACATACCCAGCATGCACCCTGTACCTGGAGAGGGATGGGCTCCGCCAGTTCAACTTGCCTAAGAGACGCAACGGCCTGAAAACTTCAGGGCGGTACTCCAGTGACTCCTGTGGAAGTTTTGAGTGAGAATGGAAGGAAGGAAGAAGGAAGGAAGAAGGAAGGGAGGGAGGGAAGGGAGGGAGGGAGGGAGGGAGAGGGATGAAGGAAGAAGGGAGAGAGGGAGGGAAGGGAGGCAGGCAGGAAGGAAGGAAGGAGGGAAGAAAGGAAGGAGGGAAGGAAGAAAGGGAGGGAAGAAAGGAAGGGAGGGAGGAGGGAGGAAGAAGAAAGGGAGGGAGGAAGGGATGAGGGAGGGAAAGGAGGAATGGGGGAGGAAGGAGGGAGGAAGGGGAGGAGAGAAGGCAGGAAGAAGGGAGGGAGGAAGGGTGGGAAGGCTGAAAGGAAGGAGTGAGGGAGGGAAGGAAGAAAAAGAAAGGCAGGAGGGAGGGAAGGAAGGAAGGAAGGAGGGAATGCTAGGTCAAAATGTATCATTCTTGTTTTCAATGCCCCCTCAGTAAGCTTGGCTCATGAACAAAGAACTCGCGCAGGCTTAGGTGTAGACTAATAATAGTCTGGTACATCCTTTTTTTTTTCATTCCTAAGCTACATCTCCAAGCTTCATGAAAAAAGATTTTTTTTATCTGCGACCGTGTTTTTTTCCCACCATGAAGGTAGCCGCATTCCAACTTTGGGAATGTATGCTGGGTATGTCCCTGTTTCAGTAACTCACTGAACGCTGACAGGAATTTACCTCATCTTTAATGTGCATATTTGATCTTCTGCATGTGTGTATATACACGAAGGAAATTAAGGCACTGGC
>CM060339.1:40250421-40252921 GCA_030674155.1 Stramonita haemastoma | reverse complement strand
GGTGGTAACACGTGTATCGGTGGTCTAGGTGGTAACATGTGTATCGGTGGTCTAGGTGGTAACACGTGTATTGGTGGTCTAGGTGGTAACACGTGTATCGGTGGTCTAGGTGGTAGCATCGTGTAGGCTATCGGTGATGTAGGTGGTAACACGAGAGAGAGAGAGAGAGAGAGAGAGAGAGAGAGAGAGAGAAGGGGGGGTAGTTCTGTAATGAACTGAGAACAGAACATGTTGAAATTAACAGCCCCCCCCCCCCCCCCCCCCCCCCCCAACAACACAAAAACAAACAAAAGGAAACCAACAACACACACAAAAAAAGCAAAGCAAATACAAACTAAAGCAAACAAAACGAAAAAAACAAAAAAGTACAGCCACCCCCAAACAA
This sequence comes from Stramonita haemastoma, assembly GCA_030674155.1. Taxonomy (NCBI): domain Eukaryota; kingdom Metazoa; phylum Mollusca; class Gastropoda; order Neogastropoda; family Muricidae; genus Stramonita; species Stramonita haemastoma. The sequence continues at coordinate 40,252,536 of CM060339.1, read as the reverse complement.
CCACCAAAAATAACAACACCCTAAACAAACAAACACCAAAGAGCAAAGTTTTACCAAAACACCCTGCCCCACCCCCCACCCTCTTCCCATCTCTGCTATAAAAACCCTAATGAACCAAGCTAGACAAGAAATCGTAACCTATACTACCCCCCCCCCCACCCCCTTGAAAAGAAAGTATAAAATATAAGAAGGAAACTAATGACCTATTTACACCAGTCTAGGTCGGTTAAAAAAAAAACAAACAAACCCTGCATGCATGGGAATGTGTGTGTGTGTGTGTGTGTGTGTGTGTGGCGCATGCATACATGCGGGCATGCATGTGTGAGTTGTGCGTGCGTACGTGCGTGCGTGCGTCTGTGTGTGTGTGTGTGTGTGTGTGTGTGTGTGTGTGTGGGCGCATGCTACATGCGGCATGCATGTGTGTTGGCGTGCGTACTGCGTGCGTGCGTCTGTGTGAGTGTGTGTGTGTGTTGTGTGTGTGTGTGTGTGTGTGGGCACATGCATACTGCGGCATGCATGTGTGTGTTGTGCGTGCGTGCGTGCGTGGTCTGTTGTGTGTGTGTGTGTGTGTATGCACGCACGCGCGAGTAGAATACACTCGTGAATGAGTGTGTTGAAGTACGCGCAAGCTCACTGTATATAATTTATGATTTCTCTTTTTTGTGTCTACAAAATACGTACAGACACATTCAGTAGTCCTGGGTTTTTTGTTTGGTGTTGTGTGTGTGTGTGTGTGTGTGTGTGTGTGTGTGTGTGTGTGTGTGTGTGTGTGTGTGTGTGTGTGTGTGTGTGCGTGCTTCCATGCCTGTGTGTGTATGTATGTATGCATGTGTGAAGCAGTTGTCTGTATGTATGTATGTGTGTGTGTGTGTGTGGTGTGTGTGTGTGTGTGGTGCATGTGTGTGTATGTGTGTGTGTATGTGCACGCACGTGTGTGCGTGCGTGCGCGCACATGTGTGTATGTGTGCACGGCGCGCGTGTGTGTGCGTACGTGTATGTATGTATGTATGTATGTATGTATGTATGTATGTATGTATGTATGTATGTATGTATGTATGTATGTATGTATGTATGTATGTATGTGTACGTGTGTGCACGCGCGCGCGCGCGTGTGTGCGTGCGCGCACGTGTGTGTGTGTGTGCGTGCTTGCATACACGTGTATATGTATGTATGTGTTACATGTGTGTGTATGAAGCGGTGTTACAGCGCTACTACTTGACGAGGACGAAACAGCAGATGAGAGCGATGGTGTTGGTGATGAGGAGAATGGCGCACAGCACGATCAGACAGATGGCCGCGTACTTCCATCCTTCATCCACCTGGCTGGACGAGTCGTCTGCAACAAACACAGGTAGCATCGCGTATTGGGGGTCTAGGTGGTAACACGTGTATCGGTGGTGTAGGTGTAACACGTGTATGGTGGTCTAGGTGTTACGTAACATGTGTATCGGTGGTCTAGGTGGTAACATGTGGAACGGTGATGTAGGTGGTAACACGTGTATCGGGTTAGTCTAGTGGTAACACGTTATGGTGTTCGAATGTGTTACGTAACACGTGTATCGGTGGTCTATGTGTTACGTAACACGTGTATAGGTGTTCTAGGTGTTACGTAACACGTGTTTCGGTGGTCTAGGTGTAACACGTGTATCGGTGGTCTAGGTGTTATAACACGTGTATCGGTGGTGTATGTGTTACGTAACACGTGTATCGGTGGTGTATGTGTAACGTAACACGTGTATTGTTAGTCTAGGTGGTAACACGTGTATGGTGGTCTAGGTGTTACGTAACACGTGTATCGGAGGTCTAGTTGTTACGTAACACGTGTATCGGTGGTGTATGGTAAGTAACACGTGTATGGTGGTCTAGTGTAACACGTGTATTGTGTCTAGTGTTACGTAACACGTGTATCGGTGGTCTAGGTGGTAACACGTGTTTCGGGGTCTAGGTGTTACGTAACACGTGGTATTGGTGGTCTAGGTGGTAACATGTATATCGGTGGTCTAGGTGGTAATGCGCCTTGCCTAGAAAGCAAGATGTCCGGGACGGAGTGTGCAGTGGTTCGTACCCCGTTTGGGCCCAAAACTTTTCCCCCCATTCATTAGACCCTGAGTGGT
>CM060339.1:40234304-40239304 GCA_030674155.1 Stramonita haemastoma | reverse complement strand
ATTATTTTGACGTAGATAGATAGTCTGTATACTTGCCCATGTATGATGAAATATTAGGGGACAAAAGTGTTTGGTGCTTTTTGCCTAAATGTAATGAAAAGTTTGCTTTATTTATTAATTAATTAATTCTTTTATATGAGGATAATGGAATAAGCACTCGTGCGCTTTTAAAATTTTTTTTTACATCCAGTCCCCGTGTGTATGCAGTTTTGTAAATCTTGTCATCTGTTCCCACCGGCACACAATGGCCTACTCTTACGAAAAGCGGAACAGGATTTAACGTGTGCGCAAGATGTTTTGCTTAACGAAATGTGTGTCTTTTTTTTTTCTTCTTCGTCTATAAGCCTACTTATGTGTAGTTGCATATCTATTAATTATTAATGAAGAATATAGGAAATGGTTTTTTGCAATAAAAATTGTTGGGAGGTTTTATTTGTCCGCATTTTGTCTAGACTTTTATAGAACGAAATGTGTGTGTGTGTGTGTGTGTGTGTGTGTGTGTGTGTGTGTGTGTGTGTGTGTGTGTGTGTGTGTGTGTGTGTGTGTGTGTGTGTTGTCGTGTTGCTGTTGTGTTGTCTGTTGTCGTGTCTGTCTCGTCTGTCTGTCTGTCTGTCTGTCTGTCTGTCTGTCTGTCTGTGTCTGTGTGTTTGTGTGTGTGTGCCTGCGTGCCTGCGTGTGTGTGTGTGTGTGCGTGCATGCGTGCGTGTGTGTGTGTGTGTGTGTGTGTGTGTGTGTGTGTGTGTGTGTGTGTGTTGTGTGTGTGTGTGTGTGTGTGTGTGTGTGTTTGTATGTGAGTGTGTTTGTGTGTGTGTTTGTGCGCCGAGCGGGAGATGGCTGGTTTTTGGCAGATGACAATCACAGGAATGTGTGTGTGTGCGCGCGCGCGTGTGTATGCAATATGTATGTATTTATGTATGTGTGCACATGCATGCACTATAATTGGTTCTTTTATTTCGAGGATAATGAAATAAGCACTTGTGCTTTTTCATATCCAGTCCCCGTGTGCATGCAGTTTTGTAGATTTTGTCATCCATTCTCACTGGCACAAAATTTTAATGACCTACTCTTCCAAAAGGTGGAACAGGTTTTAACATGTGGGCAAGGTGCCAGAGAGAGAAAGCTTTCGAACTCGAATTCGAATGAGTTTATTCACAAAAAGGCCATTGGCTCATACATGAAGGGGATTGCCAACTGTTTAGAATTTTGGTGTGGGATAAAGGACAACAGCAATAAAAACAACAAAATTATTGTATAGCAACAAAATCAGTAACAAAAATATGATTTACGATAATAAAATAGCTCTTATTCTAAAGGCTTTAAACAAATATAATGTTTGGCTGCGCACAACCTCAGGATGACTTCACGCCATGAGCAAATATAGCCTAAATGAATTAGGCTGCTGACTATATTTTACAGGGATATGGGCCTAACTCTGCCTAACATCCTCTAACACTGGACAGGATAACACAAAAAGCACTTCATCTTTAGGTGCTTGCTTACACTAAGGGCAAAGTAACCTGAGGTCATCAACATCACATACCATTTATTTCTGTTTTTGAGGTCTATAATTACCTAATTCACCTCAAACAGTCAAGGACACGAGGTCTTGATGGAATAGACAGCAGAATTCTGAAACTGTCAGCTCCAGTTATCACAGACACCCTAACATAATATATAACCAATGTCTTGAAAGAACTATTTCCTCAAAGCCTTCAAAACTGCTAAAGTAATCCCCATCCACAAATCTGGTGACACTTCAGATCCCTCAAATTATAGGCCAATCTCTATTATATCCCTCCTTTCAAAACCCCTGGAAAAACATAAATAAACACTTAGTCCATCACATAGACACTAACAGCCTACTTCACCCTAATCAATCAGGATTCAGACAAAATCACTCATGTCATACTGCATTGACTAGTCTCATAGACAATAGGCTATCAAACATTAATGAAAACAAATTTTGTGGAGTATTATTTGTAGATTTCAAAAAAGCATTTGATACAATTAACCACTCACTTCTCATCAGAAAGCTAGACCGGTATAATCTATCATCAAATAGTTTAGAACTACTCGCTTCTTATCTTAAAAACAGACAACAGTGTGTCTCAACAACTACATCCACATCCAATCTAAAACCCATTCATTATGGAGTACCACAGGGATCTATACTAGGACCTATTCTCTTTTTATTATATTTAAATGACCTTCCTCTACATATCAAATCTAAATGTGAACTATTTGCTGATGATACAACCATACATACGAGCCATAATGACATTGACTCTCTTGCAACCATATTACAACAAAGCTGTGATGATCTTGTCAAATGGACAGAACTGAACCACATGTCTATTCATCCCCCAAAAACAAAATGCATGCTTATCACCACCAGACAACAGCTACAAATTTTACCTCATAAACAGTTTCCAATCCATATAAGAAAGGGAGCAATGGAACAAACATATCATCACAAAGTTGTAGGAGTAACAATCGATGGAAATCTCAGCTGGTTCTACCACACATCTCATCTGTGCAAATACTTGTCCCAAAGAGTATACCAGTTGACTAAAATTAAACATTTCCTTGACTACAATTCAAGGAAATCATTCTTTCAAGCTTACATACAATCCTCAATAGACTATGCTTCAACCCTATGGGATTCTGCCAGTACAAACACTATGAAACTGATAATAAGTCTGGATAAATGTGCTTGAAGTGGATTATACTCAGTTAAGTATTCTCCCCCTACAACAAAGAATAAAATATAACAAAGACATCTTGATGTTTAAGATAATGGCAGGAGCTGTCCCCACATCCTTAAGAGATAAATTCCCAATGAATCATTCCAGAAATACTGAAAAGCCAAGTGTCCCAATCCCAAGAATAGACTTGTTTAAGTCTAGTTTACTATACTCAGGCCCTGTGCTGTGGAACTACCTTTGGGTTCAATTAAAAAGCACCAATCATTGACAACCTTCAAAAATCACCTTCTAATCCACTTGATGTACCAAAAATAATGAACCAGACCTCACCCTATTGGATATATATATATATATATATATATATATATATATATATATATATATGCATGCTATATATCCCTGTCTCTTTTCCCCCTTCTCTTTCTCCCTCCCTTTGTGTCAGTGTGTGTGTGTGTGTGTGTGTGTGTGTGTGTGTGTGTGTGTGTGTGTGTGTGTGTGTGTGTGTGTGTGTGTGTGTGTGTGTGTGTGTGTGTGTGTGTGTGTGTGTGTGTGTTTTAACGTGTATCTTACCATTGTGTAGTTGTAATTGATTTTAAAGAAAAAAAATTATCATCTTATTTTCTAGCATAACAAACATCTTTTACCACATGATCTTTTTTTCATATGTATAACTAGAAAGATAAAGAGTGTTAGAGATGATATAATTGGTCAACTGAAAACTGTATGCAACATTTTCTGGCTTAAAATTTACTGTGTAGTCCCCCCCCCCCCCTCTCTGTCTCTCTCTCTCTCTTTGTCTTCTGAACGAGTGCACTTTTTATTACCTTATCATATATAGTGTCCTTATTCTTGGGTGTTGTTTGGTATTGCGTAAAGTTTTATTGTTTAGTATCTTCTCAACTTGATGTATCCCTGAAAAGGGCGGGGACTGGATGTAAAAAAGCACACGAGTGCTTATCTATTATCCTCGAATAAAATACTTTGCCTTGCCTTGCCTTGCCTTGCCTTGCCTTGCCTTGCTTGCCTTGCCTGCCTCGCCTCTCTTCTCTCCTCTCTCTCTCTCTCTCTCTCTCTCTCTCTCTCTCTCCTCTCTCTCTCTCTCTCTCTCTCTCTCTCTCTCTCTCTCTCTCTCTCTCTCTTTGCTTCCTTTTCCTTTCCCCTCCAACTTCCACCTTCAGATATTCTATCCTAGACTTATTATGGAGATGAGTATTTTGGTTGTTATGTTGGATTCAAACTGTATTCTTATCATTTGAATATTGAAATGTGTTTTCATATAGTCTTTTGTGTTTAAAGGATTTTATGTTGTTTTTTTTTTTTTTAATCTGTTTTTTTCCCCCCCTTTTATGCCTACTTTGCTTGTTTTCCCCGCTTACCACACACACACACACACACACACACACACACACACACACACACACACACACACACACACACACACACACACACACACACACACACACACACACACACACACACACACACACACACACACACTCACACTCATGCATTATAGATTTGTAATGCCTTCTGTTTCATGGTCCTGAATATTTGCTATTTTTTAATATTTTTTGCTGTGTTATTTTTTGTTTAAATAATTATCAGTGTATCCACTTAGGATGATGCGTTTTGTTGAATGTATTCTGTTTTCCTTTTTTTTATATTGGTTGAACTGCTGCTGCTGGTGATGCTGGTATGTAGGGGTAGGGAGGGGGTTTCTTAGATTTATTCCCTGATCAGGGCAAGGGCCGGATGAAAAAAAGTATGTAATGCTTACTTACTCTGTTACCCTTGAAAAATAAAGATTATTCATTCATTCATTCATATTCATTCATTTCTTCTCTCTCTTCTCTCTCTCCTCTCCTCTTCCTCTCTCTCTCTCTCTTTTCTCTCCTCTCTCTCTCCTCTCTCCTCTCCTCTCTCTCCTCTCTCTCTCCTCTCTCTCCTCTCTCTCTCTCTCTCTCTCTCTCTCTCTCTCTCTCTCTCTCCCCCATATCCTCGATATAAAAGAATAAAGAATAACATCTCTCCTCTCTCTCCTCTCTCTCTCTCTCTCTCTCTCTCTCTCTCTCTCCTCTCTCTCTCTCTCTCCTCTCCTCTCTCTCTCTCCTCTCTCTCTCTCTCTCTCTCCTCTCCTCTCTCTCTCTCTCTCTCTCTCTCTCTCTCTCTCTCTCTCTCTTCACATTTTGTCCTTGTGTCGAGATTCTGTGTAAACTTTTTCATTAACAATCTTTTCAAGTAAGCTCAATAACTATGTCCATCATGATTACAAAATGGCTATGAACGTGATTTTTT
>CM060339.1:40229424-40231924 GCA_030674155.1 Stramonita haemastoma | reverse complement strand
ACTGGTAAACCTCCGAGCTTTAGCCGAGAGAAAAAGGTAAAATTGTCCCATGACCTATGTGGTCGTAAGGGAGCGAGGCGTCAGAGACCTCAGCTTCTCAAGGATCCAGCATGTTGAGGGCAGCGCCCATCTCCTCTCCCTCGCTGCTTTACCTTCCCTGACCCTAAATAGGGCAGGTAGGCCTACCCATTTACAGCTGGGGGAACTGTACTGATGCCAAGGTGCGCAAACCTTCACCCATTAGCCGAGAAACGGGAAAAAAAAATAATTTAAATATAGCAACATCCGGCAGTCGGCATACAACTGGCTTAATAAGGGGTAATAATTTTGTTTTTAAACGGTTGCTTACCCATTATTGGTTAAACCTGGCAGCTGTAAGCGAGGAACGAAAAAAAAATCAGATTAAAGCAAGATCGTGTACAGTTGATAATAAGTATCCTGTGTTTACTGGCTTCGAAAAGTTTCTTCAACTTCAATATACAACCCAAGGGAATACTTAGAAAAAACAACTATGAAATACACTGATTTTATATCTCAATGTCTTTATTACAAATCGCTGAATGACGGTTTCTAAACATGGCACAGCCAAGCCTAAAATGCATGACCTAACTAACTTTGCTTTGCATTATAAAATCAGCTTTTTCTTTTCGTACCTAAACAAAACCCAGTCGTGGGTTTTCCCACTCATGGAATTCCACTTTACAGCTTAGTCTTTAGTGATCGACTATGACTCTATGACCAGGAGGCTCGACTGTCACAGTCCTTATGTGCTGCAGCCCTGGGGGCTAGTTGACCTTTGGAGAACAACTCCAACGCTGACTGTCCGGATGCCCTCTTGGCCAATAGAGTGGGGATGTGCTGTGGGCAAGGCATCTCCACTATAATCAAATTTCTGCCCCATTTCCCAAACAGTAGCTGTCTCCTCTGCTGTTTCCGAGGTCATCGTCGAACATGACGGACAAACATACACCAAAACAAAAAACAGTATCCTTGAAGACGGATTGCAGCTACCATAATAGCAGGTACCTCCCCCCCCCCCCCCCCCCGAAAAAAAATAATAAATAAATAAATAAATAAACAAATGGACGCATACGCACCATTGGTGAACCTCCCAGCTTTTGCCAAGGAAAAAAAACGAACAGAAAAAAACAGAAAAAGGTAAAGAAATTTTAAAAAGAGAACGTGATAAATCTCTCACCAGTTGTCCTGCCCAGTTGTTCGGTGTTTCTTTCTCCTTGTTCATAAGCCCTGTGTCCCCCTGTTGTAATAGAGTTAATACCAGAATCACTTTGAGAAATCGCAGTATTGTTTATACCACAAACACTTTGAGAAATCACAGTATTGTCTGTACCACAAACACTTTGAGAAATCACAGTATTGTTTATACCACAAACACTTTGAGAAATCACAGTATTGTTCATACCACAAACACTTTGAGAAATCACAGTATTGTGTACACTTTTTTCCTGCTTTTTAAACACTACTTTCTTTCTTTCTTTCTTTCTTTCTTCTTCTTCTTTTCTTCTTCTTCTTCTTTGCAATTCTTCTTTTTCTTCTTCTTCTTCTTCTTTGCATTCTTCTTTGCATTCTTCTTCTTTGCATTGTTCTTCTTTGCTTTCTTCTTTTTCTCTCTTCTTTGCATTCTTTCTTCTTCTTCTTCTTCTTCTTCTTCTTCTTCTTCTTCTTCTTCTTCTTCTCCTTCTTCTTCTCCTTCTTCTTCAACATCATCATCACCACCACCACCACCACCACCACCACCACCACACACCACTGCCAACCTCCCCATATTACCATCACCACTACTATCACCACCACCGCCATCACCACAACCATCACCACCATTCTACCACCATCACCACCATTACAACATTACTACTACTACTACCACCACCACCCTCCCTAAACTACCATCACCACCACCACCACCACTACCACTACCACCACTACCACCACCACTACCACCATCACCACCACCACCACCACTACCACCCTAACTACCACCACCAACAAAAAAAAAACACACAAAAAAAAACAAGAATGGTTTTTTTTTTTAATATATTTTTTTTTTAAACTACCACCACCACTACCACTACTACCACCACCACCACCACCCCCTTCATCACCCCCTCCCCCCCCCCCCCCCCCCCCCCCCCCCCCCACTCTTCACTCACTCACTCACCCCCTGCTTTGATCAGTATTCTCAGGATCTCTTTCTTGATGCTCTCCCCTACACACGACAACCCCGCCGCCAGGTGGACAGCAGAGTTGCCGGCCCTGGTCTGAGCGTTGCACAGCTTTCGCGCGTTGTCTGCCCCTGCCTCTTGCAATATGAGGTCCACCACGCGAGGGTCTTTCGACTCCACGGCCAACATGAGGGCTGTTTTCCCCGACCGCGGATCCTGGGGGTGGCACACCAGGGTTAGAGTGAGTCTACTTGGCAGTGTTTTTTACTATTAAGTTCGTACTGCTGCTAGATCTACGTAGTAAGGCAGCTACAGAA
>CM060339.1:40209424-40219424 GCA_030674155.1 Stramonita haemastoma | reverse complement strand
TGACTCCACTCCTCTAAAGTCTTTCCTATGAGCCCACCAACTCAGGCCCCGTGTGCGAGTACACGCAGAACATGCATGTTAAAAACACGTTCTGCTTTTCGGAAGAGTAGGCCATTTTGTGTCGGTAGGAACGAATAACAAATGCTAAAAAGCGCACGCACGCACGCACATACACGCACGCGCGCGCGCGCGCGCGCACGCACGCACACACACACACACACACACACACACACACACACACACACACACACACACACACACACACACACACCACACACACAACACACCCCACACACACACACACAAACCGCGTGCACACAGGCGTCATGTTTAGACATCATCCCCGAAGTCGGAATGTGGCTACCTCAGTGATAGGCAAACACGGTCGCATACATACTGTCTTACCCTTGCCGAACCATACATCTCCAGCCAAGAAACAAAAAGTATATATACTTAAATCCTTAACCCACACAACGAAAAAAGAAAGAAAAATACAAACCTTGCTGAAATGTTTTTTTCTTGTGATTATATCCAAACATTTACACAAATAAAGAAAAAAAAAACATAAACAATAACGACGACCTAAATCCACACACGGATTTTTCTTTCCCCAGGAATAAAGTGACAAAATATGGCTTCTTCGAAAGATTGTAAATAGGGGGGGGGGGGGTGTAAAGGTGTTCCCATAAGCTATAAAAAACCGGTCGCAAACACAAAAATCTCTCACCAGTGGCAAATCTCAGAGCTCTAGCCAAGGAACAAGAAATAAATCACACACCAAAACAGAAACCACAAAACACACACCACAAAACACACACCACAAAACACACACACAAAACACACACCACAAAACACACACCACAAAAACACACAACCACACAAAAACAAACCAAAAACACAAAACCACAAAAGACACACACCACACAAAAACACACACCCCAAAACCCACACCACAAAAAACACACACCACAAAAAAACACACACCACAAAACAGAAAACCACAAAAACACACACCACAAAAACACAAACAACAAAAACACACACCACAAAAAACACTCACCACAAAAACACCCACAAACCACAAAAAAACACACACCACAAAAAAAAAAAAACACAACCACAAAAAACACACACCACAAAAAACACACACACCACACAAAACACACACACACCACAAAAAACACACACACCACAAAAAACACACACACCACACAAAAACACACACACCACAAAAACACACACACACCACAGAAACACACACACACCACAAAAACACACACCAAACAACAACAACAACAACAGCCAAAGAAAACCCTCGAGACTCACGTGTCCCCCTCACTGTCAGTACGCCATGTTCCATCCTGGTCACATACACCGTTCACCACCTCCTCCCTCACCATCCCGTTCTCCCTCCACCAAGCCGATGATCCCCCTTTCTCTCCTACCCCAAGGTCACCACCCCCCATCCCCGGAAGTTTGCCCACGAACACGGGTACCGGGTAGGCCGGGTGGGGCGAGGCTCTCGGATCAAGACTGGGGGGGTAAGGGTGGGGAGGAATCATCGTCTGTGTCACTGAGGGGAGTGATGGTGATGATGACGATGACGATGATGATGGACGGTGTGAAAGTCCTGTCGTCATTGCTGCTGCTGCTGCTGCTGCTGTTGCTGCTGCTGCTGAGGATGATGCTAATGATGCTGAGGATGAGGATGAGGAGGATGTCGTTGTTGCTGCTGCCGCTGCGCATGGCCAGGAAGAACGCTGGAGGCTTGAACTCAGGTCGGGGAGTGACGCCTGCAGACCGGCTTCGTTGGGGTTGAACTGCATGTTGGTAGAGGACGGAGAACCGTGGCGGTTTGGAACGGGGTGAGGTTTGTGCGTGAAAAATCCTTTGGGGAGAGGCCGACCCCCTGGGGACTGGTTTGGGACAAGGTGACCTCCTGGGGACTGGTTTGGGACAAGGTGACCCCCTGGGGACTGGTTTGGGACAAGGTGACCCCCTGGGGACTGGTTTGGGACAGGGTGACTTCCTGTGGACTGGTTTGGGACAGAATAACGGCTGGGGAGAGGGTGACCTCCTGTGGACTGGTTTGGGACAGAATTACGGTTTGGGACAGAATGACGGTTCGGGACAGGGAGACCTCCTGGGGACTGAACTGGCGAAGGGAGACCTCCATGTCGGGGGGGTGCACCCTGGTTTCTGCTGCTGCCGCTGGTGTGGTGTGGACCTGCCCACCTGGAGGAAGCTGGTCCGCGGTCACTGACTGCTGCTGCTGCTGCTGACAGAAAGCTGCCACTCCGCGCGCGGCAGGACAGGGGCGCCGCAACTGCTGCTGTGTGACGAATCCCTCCTCCTTCAGAAGACTGCGCGTCGCGGCATCGGTATCCCTGCAGAGTTCGCTGCCCGACATTTCCCTCCTTGGCGCTGCTCGGTTTCGGAAACGTGGATGATAATGCTGTGATGATGATGATGATGATGCTGATGCTGATGCTGATGATGATGATGACGAGGATGATGGAGGTGCGCGTGCCGGCGTTTGACTCGATGGAAGTTCTGCACACGACACCGCGTGACCCCGTGACCCAGGCTGAGGATTTCTCTGGGCGCTTGTGGCGGCTGAATCAGCATCCATGCTGAGGGCGAAGCTGCCGCTTTCAGCGCTGACAAAAGGTGGCGGCAAGGAATGGAGTGAGGAGCAGGTCGGGGGGTAGCAAGCTCCCGAAGACCTGCCCCCAGCGCTGGACAAACCGCCGCCCACAGAGGGGGCTGCACACGCCCCTGTCTGGGATGAGGGGGGGGCTAGAGAAGGGAGGGGGCACGCGGGAGGATATCCACGAGAGAACCCAAAGTGTTACGACGTGAATATTGTTGTTGTTGTTGCTGTTGCTGTTGTTGTGTTTGTTGCTGTTGTTGTTGCTGCTGTTGTTGTTGCTGCTGCTGTTGTTGTTACTGTTGTTGCTGCTGTTGCTGTTGTTGTTACTGCTGTTCTGTACCCTGCCTGGCACAGACACAGAGGCGGGAAGGGTCCCAGGACAGGCCTGACCAGGTCTGAAGACTCCTGCGGAACAGGGTGTTGTGAGTGAGGGAGGGCGGGCTGTGAGGACCGCTGTCTGTGACTCTACGCAGCGGGAATCTGCCCCACACCTCGGCCTTGGTAGTGGCCCGCCGGTTCCAGACACGGCGACAAATGGACCAGGTCTTGATCGGTCCCCTGCGTGTGGTCCGAATCCTGGTGGTCCGGTTGTCCCTCGAGGCGGCCCATAGTAAACGATCGACGTCTGGGGGGCCAGTGACGCGGATTGCTGCTGAATGCTGACATCACTGGCGGTGTGGCGCGAGGCTCTGACTCAGCGCTGACATCATCATGGCGGTGTGGCGCGGGGCTGTGACTCAAGCGCTGACATCATCACTGGCGGTTGGCGCGGGGCTCTACTCCAGCGCTGCATCACTGGCTGTGTGGCGCGGGGCTGTGACTCCAGCGCTGACATCACTGGCGGTAAGGGTGCACTCCTCGCAGCAGTCCTTACAGAACCGGGTGCCTGTACCGCTGACCCCGAGGTGCAGCCGAGCTGGGCGACGCTCACCAGAGCCTCTGTCGTCTGGAGCAAATCCTGTACGTGCAGAAACGGATCGTCCTCGCACGGCGCCACCTCCATCTCCCGGTTCGGCCAAGACGCCGCCGACCCTGGGTTCTCCAGGTACTGCCTGATGCTGAGAATGCTCTGCTGCTCCGAGTCACACGCCCACGACGGTGTGCCGTCAGGGACAACGTCCCAAGCCAGATCTTCCCCTCTGGGCGAAAATCTCTGTCCTTCTACGCTTGGAAAATGCTGGCTGGGATGAGGTGTGTTTCTTGGTGTCTGTGGGGAGTGATAAGGTTGTCGGGACCTTCCAGCAGCTCTGTGAAGGAACGGCTGGTCATCAGGCCTGGAAAAACTGGAGGAGGAGGAGACTTCAGCTTTCTGGACCGGGGAGTTAGAGCCGATAGCATCTCCTCTCCCGCGGTCTGAGGGGCTCCTTTGAGGTTGAGGGGACAGGACCGGACCGCCTCAACTGTTGCTGCTGCTGTTGTTCAGAACCGGAGGCCGTGTCGCTGTGTTGTTCCGTCTGTGTGTGGGAGAGATCGCTGACAGTGCGCGGCAAGTTTGCCTCCGCCATGGGTTCAGCTGCTGAACAGTGGTGTTGCTGTTGCTGTGTGTTGTTGGTTATGGTGGAGGTGGTGGAGGTGGAGGTGGCGGAGGTGGTGGTGGTGTTGTGGGGTGGTGGGCTGTGGTATGTCCCGGGGGGCGGGACAGGAGGGGGGCGAGGCTCTTGGTGTGACGCCTGCTGCTGTGCTGGTGGTGACGTTTTTTGGGCGCCGCCCCGTCCTGGGTGGCCGAGGCTCTGGAGTTGGAGCGCTTTGTGCCTCCTGCCCCGTGTGCCTCCAGCTCCTGTGGTACCACATTCACATCATGATGTGGATGTGTGAGGGTACCACATTGACATCATGATGTGGATGTGTGAGGGACACCACATTTCTACATCATGATGTGGATGTGTGAGGGTACCACATTCACATCACGATGTGGATGTGTGAGGGTACCACATTGACATCATGATGTGGATGTGTGAGGGCACCACATTGAACATCATGATGTGGGTGTGTGAGGGTACCACATTGACATCATGATGTGGATGTGTGAGGTCCAACACTCACTTAATTATGTGGATGTGTAATTTATTTATCTATCTATCTATCTATCTATCTATCTATCTATCTATCATCTATCTATCTATCTATCTATTTATACCTACTTTATATCACAGCAGATTTCTCTGCGTGAAATTCGGGCTGCTCTCCCCGGGGAGAGCGCGTCGCCACAGGTGCAGCGCCTACCCAATATTATTTTCTTTTTTAGTGTTGTGTTTTTGCTCTCAGTGGTGATGGGGTTATCATGTTGTATCATTATTTTGTTTGTTTGTTTGTTTTTTTGGGGGTGTTTGTTTTTTGTTTTTAACTTTTGATATTTTCCTTTTTTTATATATATATAAAGTATGGAAATATTGTGACCTGACATATTTTGCTTGATTGACATTTCATGGGTTTGTTTTTTAATCTTTAATAATGGTATTGGTGATATTGTAACTGATATAAATTGTTTGTTTGACACTTTAAGATTTTTTAAACTCTAAATGTGTACACACGCGTACGTGCATACATGCTCGTGTGGACGAGCGCGCACGAGCGCGTGCGCGCGCGGGCGTGTGTGTGTGTGTGTGTGTGTGTGTGTGTGTGTGTGTGTGTGTGTGTGTGTGTGTGTGTGTGTGTGACTTTTGAGTGCATATTTATGTGTTAAATAATATTGGTGAAATGGGTTGTTTTCGTTTCTTTGTTGTTGATTTCCTGGGCTTGATGAAAAAAAAAAACCCAATGCTTATTCAATTACCATCTGGAAATAAAAGTTGACTTTGACTTTGACTTTGACTTTGACTTTGACTTACACACACACACACACACACACACACACACACACACACACACACACACACACACACACCACACACACACACACACACACACACACAACAAAACAAACAAACAACAAACAAACAACAACACACAAAAACACACACTATACACACTGTAGGCAGGATGAAAAAAAAGTTGTGTAAACTTAATCTTTTACCCTCAATAAAAACATTTTGACTTGACTTGACTTGACTACACATACACACACACACACACACACACACACACACACACACACACACACACACACACACCACACACACACACACACACACACACACTCACTACACATACCATCACACACACTACAACTCACACACACTCACACACACTGACTCACACACACACACACACACACACACACACAACACACACACACACAACACACACACACACACACACACACACACATCACCTTGTCATCTTCTCATCAGAGGTCAAGGTCACTGATCAATGGCATCGCCAAGTCAATCTCGAACCTCCAAGGTCGTGACCTCAGGTCACTCAGGTCTCAGCACCAAGAGCGACCTCTACGTGTAGAAGATCGAAGATGAAGGACATGTCTGCCGGCATCGTCCATTTTGTTCGGGAAGGTCAAGGTTGAATCGAAGGATAGCTGTTTTATGCCTGCTAGCAGTGAGGTCCTTGACATTCTGAAGACATATTATGGGATGCCAGCGAATTTGAAGTGAGGGTGGTAGGATAACAGAGAGACAGAGAAGGGGGGGGGGAGGGAGGGAGGGAGGGACACACACACACACACACACACACACACACACACACACACACACACACACACACACACACACACACACACACACACACACACACACACATAACAAACACACATGAAAAATGATGAAAAAAGCAAATTTATTGCTTACTCAATGTATCATCTGGAAATAAAATTTTGACTTTGACTTGACTTAACACACACCATCTAATTTTGTAAAAAGAAAAAAAATCATAGGCACATTTGTGGAGGGCAATTTTCTCTGGAGCAGTTTATTTCATTGTCAGAAGCTTCGTGTTTTCTTATCCAAAAACAAAAATGTTTCTGAAGAAAATTGAGTAGTAATTCTGTTGAATGAAAACAGGTTGTTGTTTTTTTAAGTCTCTTTTACATAGCCCATTTTCTGCAATCCTGTACCGTTCTATTAGAGGGATTTTCCTGGCTGCAAAAAATTATGGGTGGCGCTGCTCTTGCGGCGACGCGCTCACCCTGGGAAGAGCAGCCCGAATTTTTTCGCAAAGAAATCTGCTGTGACTGAAAGTGGTATACAATACAATACATATAGTTTGAATACGTTACATTCGTTGTTTAACACCAAACTGTCACACACACACACACACGCACGCTCTCTCTCTCTCTCTCTCTCTCTCTCTCTCTCTCTCTCTCTCTCTCTCTCTCTCTCTCTCTCTCTCTCTCTCTCTCTCTCTCTCTCTCTCTCTCTCTCTCTCTCTCTCTCTCTCTCTCAGTGACAGGTGATAATGACATACTAGAAAATAGCGAGAGTATATCTCAGCATATTATGACAGGTACTACAAAAGCTTGTGGTGGAATAACAGGGACTGTAAACCAAAGACAAAGACATGGACAAAAATGAGCCACAAGCTACAAGTGAAGCAGACCAGAAGAAAACGCTGTGACCTGACAGAGGAGGCTATCCCAAAACTGACATTAAGGCAGGGAGCAAGTCATTACAACATGACGGACAAGACTTGGGACATAAGAACAACAGTACTGATGCATGCAGCAGGTCTGATAAAGAGGGGGGTCAGTCAGAAGGGTCTTCACCTCTGCCCATGCTTTACGCCCAGGCGGACTGCATCTTAGGGCGTTGGACTCGTAATCTAAAGGTTGCGGGTTCGATCCCAGCTTTCAGCTATGGCGTTGTGCCCTTGGAAAGACACTTTACGGCTATTTGATCACCCCACCAGGTGTAAAAGGGGTACCAACCTTGTGTTGGGGGTTAGCCCTGCGATAGACTGGCGTCCTATCCAGGGGGGAGTCTATGACTTTCAGTCGCTTAACGCCACAGAAACCGGGATAAGCACTGGGCCTGATGAGCCTTAGGCTCGGGACAGACTTTTTTAACTTTCTTCGCTCATAGTGTGATGTCTTCTATTACTGAGGTGAAACTATGTCTGGTGGAGAAAATCAGGCCCAAATATTTATATGGATTGACGATTTCGAACGGTTTTCCATTCAGTTCCATCTTTCTCTAGGACCCAGACACGCGCCCTTCCTAAACACTGCCGCTATAGATTTGTCCATGTTGACTGTTAAACCTAGCTTATCTGCCGAATGTTGAAGAATGTTTAATTGATTCTGTAACCCTATCACTGTTGTTGACAAAAGAGTTAAAACGTCAGCGAACAGTAACAGAAATATATCAGTCTCCGAGGAGCCAAAAGACACGCCATACCTTCCTAACAGGTATATTATTTGCCAGTTCGTTTATCAATGGGGAAAAAAGAGTAGGACTCATAATGCATCCCTGCCTTAAGCCTTGTATGCAACTGAAGTAGTCAAGACAGTCCGTGTTTACTCATTACACAAGACTGGACTGTTTTATACATGGCCTGAATCATGTTTAGCATTCTTCCACTAATTCCCGCTTTCATAAGTACTGCTGAGAGAGAGAGAGATTTGATTTGATTTATTCTTTTATATCGAGGATAACGGAATAAGCATTCTTGTGCTTTTTTACATCCAGTCCCCGTGTGTATGCAGTTTTGTAAATGTCATCTGTTCCCACCGGCACACGATGGCCTACTCTTACGAAAAGCGGAACAGGATTTAACGTGTGTGCAAGATGTTCTGAGTGCGTTCGCATACGGGGCCTCGGTTTAAAGTCTCATCCGAAGGACTTTTGGGGAAAGTGGAGTCAGCACTGATGTTAACTCCAGAAGAAAAATCTCCTCGACACAGACAGACAGAGACAGACAGACAGAGACAGAGACAGACAGACAGAGACAGACAGACAGAGACAGAGACAAAGATAGATAGATAGATAGATAGATAGATAGATAGATAGATAGATAGATAGATAGATAGATAGATAGATAGATAGATAGATAGATACAACACACACACACACACACACACACACACCACACACACACACACACACACACACACCACACACACACACACACACACACACACACACACACACACACACAGAGAGAGAGAGAGAGAGAGAGAGAGAGAGAGAGAGAGGAGAGAGAGAGAGAGAGAGAGAGAGAGAGAGAGAGAGAGAGAGAGAGAGAGGGGAGAGAGAGAGAGAATGAATTAATGAATGAATGAACGAACAAACGAACGAACGAACGAACGAATGAAGGAATCATCTTTTTTTTTCAGGAGTAACAGAGTAAGCATGCATACTTTTTTTTTTCCATCCAGCCCTTGCCCTGATTAGGAAATTAGTTAAAGTTAAAGTCTGTCCCGAGCCATAAGGCTCATCAGGCCGGTGCTTATCCCGGTTTCTGTGGCGTTAAGCGACTGAGAGTCATAGATAGATACTGGATAGGACGCCAGTCTATCGCAGGGTTAACCCCCAACACAAGGTTGGTACCCCTTTTACACCTGGGTGGGGTGAGAAAATAGCCGTAAAGTGCCTTTTCCAAGGGCACAACGCCATAGCGGAATAGCTGGGATCGAACCCGCAACCTTTAGATTACGAGTACAACGCCCTAATCACTAGGCCACAGCGGCGGCGATTAGGAAATAGCAAAACAAAAAAACAAAAAAACAAACAAAAACTTTAAAAGACCCCACCAAAACAAAAAATGATTAAAACAGAAGGCAAAAACAAAAGAAAAACAAAATCACCATCACCAAGAATAGAAGTTCAACCATATGATTTTTAATAAGGAGATAGGTATACACTCAACAAATGCATAATCCCCACTGGGTACATTAATACCTATTTACACAAAAGAGATAGATATATAATAAATTTTATGTATTCAACAAACACATAGGCCTAATCCCTAACTGACCCGGACATTTATTTATTTATTTATTTATTTATTTATTTATTTATTCATTATATCTGTTATTCACGTTTAGATCACCAATTCCAAGTCGAAACTTGACCAGTGCATGTCTGAATTTACCTATGGTGATAGCAGTAAGATATTTTTCAGGCTGTAACAGTGATTTAAATGACCTGTACGTTTCAAATCTGTCACTTTCTGCCACTTTTGCATGCCAGTCTTGATGAAAACAATCAATCATGCGCTGCTTTAATTCTTTTAGAAAAGTTTGTTCACTTCCCACCCTATCATTTACCCACACTTCAGAGAAGCCAAAAAGATCAAGACATCTTTTGATACAATATGGCCAGTTATTTACATCTAAATGTCTTTCGGTGGTTTCTGGGATCTTGTTTGCAGTCATCAAATATGCCTGTTTTGGAAATCTGCATAAAGACATATTCTGAAGTTTAGACCAGTACGCAATAGATCTTATGGTGCTATCAA
>CM060339.1:40164424-40206924 GCA_030674155.1 Stramonita haemastoma | reverse complement strand
ACAAAACTGCATGTACACCGGGACTGGTTGTTTAAAAAAATAAATAAATAAAAAGCACATGGGTACTTATTCCATTATACTCGATATAAAAGAATAAATAAATAAATAAATAACGTTTGCAGTCTTGACTGAGCTTTTATTTATTGATTTGTTTAATATTAGTATACCGGTAGATCGGTGGTCTACAGGTAACGCGCCTGCCTAGAAAGCGAAGTCTGGGTAGGAGTGTGCGGTGGTTCGAATCCTGTTTGGGCCTTAAACTTTTCCCCCCATCCTTTAGACCATGAGTTGTGGTCTTGGTGCTAGTCTTTCGAATGAGACGATAAACCGAGGTCCCGTGTGTTACACGTCACTATTTGGCGCACGTAAAAAAACCCACGGCAACAAGAGGGTTGGTCCTGGCAAAATTCTGTACAAAAAAGCTACTCTGATCAGGAAACAAATACAGTTGCATGCAGGAAAAAGAAAAAAAAATAATGGGTGGCATTGCTCTTGTGGCGACGCGCTCTCCCCGGGGAGAGCAGCCCAAATTTCACGCAGAAAAATCTGCTGTGGCAGAAAGTGGTACGAAATAGATGAATAAAATACCTTGTTATCTGATGCTAGTTTGAGTCGTGGTTTCTCGTGGTCTCCTCTGTGTTGATATAAACCGATGTGCCAGGCTGTTTGAGAAAATATCTTTCAGCTACTTTTTGGCCGGATGCTTGCAGTTTTAATGGGTTTTTTTTTTTTTATCCAGTTAGCGACAAGAACAACGTTTAAGGACACCACAGGTGTGCGTAGTCTGGAAAAAGCGGGGAAGTCCCGTCTGCTCTCTGCGCATGCGCACTAACATACCCTAGGCTGTTCTGGGAATCCCGCTGGCTTATTCAGAAACAGAAATAGGTCACCTCTACAGATAATGATGCCTGGTCGCCTCTCCCCTATTGCCTCTGTGTGTGTGTGGTGTGTGTGTGTGTGTGTGTGTGTGTGTGTGTGTGTGTGTGTGTGTGTGTGTGTGTGTGTTGTGTTGTGTGTGTGTGTGTGTTGTGTATGTGTTGTGTGTTGTTGTTGTGTGTGTGTGTTTTGTGTGTGTGTTGTGTTGTGTGTGTTTTGTGTGTGTTGTGTGTGTGTGTGTATGTGTATGTGTGTGTGTGTGTATGGTGTGTGTGTGTGTATGTGTGTGTGTGTGTGTGTAGCGAATGTGTGTGTGTGTGTATGTGTACATGCGTGCGTGTTCTTTTTTATTTTATTTTATTTTATATCGTTGTGTGTGTGTGTGTGTGTGTGTGTGGTGTTGGTGTGTGGTGTGAGAGAGAGAGAGAGAGAGAGAGAGAGAGAGAGAGAGAGAGAGAGAGAGAGAGAGAGAGAGAGAGTGCGCGCGTGTGCCTGCGTGTGTGTGTAGCGGATGTGTGTGTGTGTGTGTGTGTGTGTGTGTGTGTGTGTGTGCTTGTGTGTAGCGAATGTGGTGTGTGTGTGTGTGTGTTGTGTGTGAATCAGAAAGTTTATTCCGTTAAGTCAGAGCGAGACTTATTTCACACCAAACGTAAACGTAATCAATATCCCTAAAAGATGTAGATTCTTAGGTATATGTAATTTGTCTGTTCTCGCTCTTCTGAAAAAAGGTGTGTGTGTGTGTGTGTGTGTGTGTGTGTGTAGTGTGTGTGTGAAGAGAGAGAAGAGAGAGAGAGAGGAGAGAGAGAGAGAGAGAGAGAGAGAGAGAGAGAGAGTGTGTGTTGTGTGAGAGAGAGAGAGAGAGGAGAGAGAGAGAGATGGAGAGAGAGAGAGAGAGAGAGAGAGGGAGAGAGAGAGAGAGAGGGAGAGGGGAGAGAGGAGAGAGAGGAGAGAGAGAGAGAGAGAGTGTGTGTGTGTGTGTGTGTTTGTCAAAAATACCAAATAAGAGTTGGGGGTTTTTTCCTCTCCCAATAGGTTGCCAGCTTTGAGCGAGTAGACGGGGAAAATCTCTTCATAATTATTGTTATGTCTTTTTTAATGCTCTCTTCTATTGTACTTGTCTGCCCTATGAGCGAGAATGCCTCATGCTGCCGTTAAACGCCTGACAAGTCAGGGCCCAGCTTATCCGACTTTGGCCTGGGAGAGAATTGTAATCTTTTAAGTTTTTGTCAAAACAAAAAAAAACATCAGAGAAGGGACCATAAAGGCAGAAAAATAGACAAGGTGGTGATAGGAAGAAAAGGAACCAGACAAACAGACAGAGGGATAGAAAAGTGGGAATTCCTTGTACAGAATTCAGTTGGGGATGCTATTTATACAGACAGCCCCCCCCCCCCCCCCCCCAGCATCCCCACAGAGGGGGAAGGGGGGGGGGGGGGGGGAGAGTTTCCGTACTGCCACAGCATGCCACACCAACTTCCACACCAACACATCAACCCAAACCAGGCATGATCACCATTGTGAAGTGACAAAGTTTTTAATACAGAAATATGTGGACATAGAATCAACTCTACATGTACACAACTTCACCTTTTATTTCTTCCTTTATTTATTTATTTATTTATAACAGAATTCCAAAAACGCCCATCCCTCGGTGTCTCCGTTAAGCTGGAGAATGATAGATAGCAACATGAAGAAGTCAGAGAAAGAGTCGGCAGACCCTTCACAGAACACGTACATATTTACAGTCAGGCACCAGTCCTCTCACTTCTCCTTCAGCCCTCAATGACAAAGACAGCCATTCCACACTCGCTTCCAAACAAACACAACAGCACACAAACAATGTAACATCTCTATGTATATATATATACACAAGGCGGTGTTGCCCGTCTAAAAAGCGTATATACGGCTTTACTGATTTGTCTTGTCCCATCATTTGTTTCTGGTCGTCGTCATCGTGGTATTAGTAGTAGTATTTGAACCATTGAAGTTTGCAGGCTACAATCTAAAAACATTATCAATCACTACTCACAACGTAACGGGTACAATTCTATTTCACTGAAGGGGGATATTTTGGATTATTCTAGAAGGAGCTGCTATAGAACTTTTCGAGGAAGAAGGGAAAGGTTAAAAAAAATATATATAAAAAATCCCCCCCCCCCACTTTAGGTCACATCCGATTTCTCTGCATGGAATTTGGACAGCCTCCCCTGGGGGAGAGCGTGTCACCACAAGAGCAGCACCCCTTCACTCACTCTCAACACTTATTCCCTCTTGCTCAGAATAGAAACTAAACCACACTTTTGTTAATGGTTGGTGTTTTTTTTTTAAGATCATTAACAGCATCATTGCTGAGTTGGTCATTCTCTTAGGTATGAAGGAATTTAAGGACAAAATGTCCAAATGCTGCAGAAAATCGCAAGCCTGTGTATAAAAAAACAGGGTTAGGAACAATCCAGATCCATTTGTGAATTCACAAAGTCTTCACACTAACTTCCGTATTTTAATCGATCACACACCGCCCTACTTTCAATACAGAGAAAGAATGAAGAGAGAGTTGTAATGAATATACAGTTTTCACACTTAACTTCTGTGTTCAATTATTAATCACCATTTCCCCGCCCTACTTTCAGTACAGACAGAGAGAGAAAGAATAAATAATACAGAAAAAAGAAGAGCGTGCTGTACTGAATCCCGCTATGTTCATTCACTGGAAAACTTTGCTGCAGGCACTGTTGACATGAAACAGGATGAGTTTGGAAGTCAGAGGTAACCATGTCATCCCGGCAGCCAGCACACTGCTTTCGTTTTTCTTCCCGACAAACTCATGAGCCAAACACACACACACACCCTCACCCACCCCTGCCACAGTCAGTGACTACTTGCAGAAGAACTTGAAACCTAGAAATTCACATCTGGATACATAGTCTATCTGAAATTTGAACACCAAAGCTAGGAACACTCTGGTGTGTGTGTGTGTGTGTGTGTGTGTGTGTGTGTGTGTGGTGTGTGTGTGTGTGTGTGTGTGTGTGTGTGTGTGTGTGTGTGTGTGAGCTTGTGGTTTTTACTTCATTGTACTTTGTTTTCATGTGTTATTCACACACAACACACACACACACACACACACACACCACACACACACCACACCACACACACACACACACCAGTCCACCGCCTTACTCTACCGTAAACTAACACATCTGCACATACTCCCCATTAACAAAAACTGACAGTTTCAACCAGTCCACATTAACTGTTACTCAGAACTTCACAGTCACAAAGACAGCGCACACTGGAAAAGCATGATGATGCAGTA
This sequence comes from Stramonita haemastoma, assembly GCA_030674155.1. NCBI lineage: Eukaryota > Metazoa > Mollusca > Gastropoda > Neogastropoda > Muricidae > Stramonita > Stramonita haemastoma. Next base: position 40,202,735 of record CM060339.1, on the reverse strand, counting down.
AGTCTTCATTAATCAATGTGTTGTCAATGTCTCGATAATGAATCCATGAAAAATCTCATGAACACTGAACCCAGGAGTTTTAGCCATGAAAGAAAAATGTCATGAGAAACTTTTAATGAAGTTGCGATGATGAAATAAAAGTACAAGCCTCAAACCCATTTTGAAAGAACAACTAAAAACCAGAACATCATCTAAAAGTTACTATTATTTGGGAAAAAAAAAATTCATACCCTTAACTCATCCCTTAGCAATGCATAAAATCACACACTCGCACAAACACACACACACACTCTCTCTCAATGATAAAGTTGTCAACAGCTTATCACTATCACTATCATTTTTAGTCAGGGGCACTGAAGAAGCCCTTGTCCTCTCCACTCAAACTTGACAATATTTTGCACACTTGATCTTACAAACAGCAAGAAAATATTTTCCCCCCTCATCTTCCATTGTTAAGTCTTACAATACAGCATGCCTAAAGTTCCTCAACATGGTCTGTCAATTCCATGTGCACTTTTGAATAATACGTTAAGCATATCATCAACATCAGAATTTTAGTCACGTTTGAGACGAGTGACCTACAGACAAAGCTGCCCAGTCACCCATAAACTACAGTCAATGACCATTCTATGATCAAGTGAGAACTGCTAAAAAAAATTAAAAAAAAAAAAAAAAAAAATTGCTTGGTGGTGGCCAGTGGTTGATACAAAAGGAAAAAAACTCCACTGGGACTTTGATAAAATCAACTAACAAAAACAAATGTTAAAATCAGTTAGGTTTTTTTTTTTTTCTTCTGTTTTCTCCCCCCTCTCTCTCATTAATTCACTAGCTTTACTTTTCTGCTTCATATTATGGGATGATTTGAGACCATTCCTAGTACTGTTTGTATTAATAAAATTTAAAAAAACCCAATAAAACCAACAACAAAAACCAAACAATCATGGCAGTCATTCAGTGCATTCTTGGTCCTTCACAGTCAGTTTGCAGAAAGGTTTCCCCCCTCTCTCTCTCACATACACACACTCCAGTCCCTAATTCCAACATCAAATGTATGTATACATACATATCTATATATATGCATCTTACAAACGCACATCCACAAAGCCAAACACGAAATATTCCCCATGATTCAACTTTGCTGTCGAAGGTATCACACATCAAACTGTCAACATGTTTACACTATCAGACTGTTTGAAAGGCTAGGAAACGAACATCCAAGACTGAAGAAAACTTACGCCATCTTCTGCCACAGTGCTCTGTCAGTAAGAACACACTCTTCAAAAAATATATATAAAAAAAAAAAAAAAAAAAATTTAAAAACACTCTTTTTTTGCTGTACACATCCCTTGTAGTATCACAGAGACAGAGAGAGAGAGACAGATAGACAGACAGAGAGAGAGAGACAGAGAGAGCGGCAGATAGACAGAATCAGGAGGGACAGGACAGAAGTACCCAAAAACCTATGGGAAAAAAAAACAAACCAAAACAAACCTACAGAGTCAAAAACACACACATACACAACACACACACACAAAACCCACATGTTTATAAGTTCACAATTCATCAAAATCATCACTATAGTTACGACTCCTACATTCCTGATGTAACGCGGAGTTTCATGTGGAGACAATTCCCTGTCCCTACCAATCATTACCCCCTATATATTTATCTCCCCTTTCTCTTGTACCCACTTCTGTGCGAGACGTTCAGCTCTATGGGCAGAACCTGACCTCCTGAATTCCTCCATCATCATCACCATTGTGATCTGAACCTTCACAGCACAGTTAACAATTCTCTTTATTATTCCCAAGCATTTTTTTTTTTTTTTTTTTTTTTTTTTTTTACTGAACCTTTGACAAGTCATTTTCAAAATGATTGAGAAGTTGTTACCTGCACTTGTTTTTCCTCCACTACTTTTTCCTCAATAAATTCCTCTTTCTGTCTGGAGCTGTCTTCCCACACCACCCGCTTCCACTGAGTCTTTCAGAAAGTGTTTGTTCACTGGTGGCATCACAGACCAGTCTTGAGACATTCCTCTGGCAGGGCACAGCTCTCTTGCTTCACTACAGGCACAAAGCCTGGGTTCTATACAAGAAAATACTGAAAGATCCCGACTCCTTTCAAGGGTGGTGTACATTTCTGAACGATATCTGCCCACTAAGAAGGAAAATTCTAAAGTCGCAAGGCATCTTTTTGGCTTTGCCAGATTAGTTTCCTTGATTTTAAGAGGTTTTTGGTTCCTCGGCTCGAGCTCCGAGGTTAATCAATGGTGAGATTCTGCGTATGCGACCATTTTTTTTACCCACCATCAAGGTAGCAGCATTCCAATTTCAGGGATATCGACAAGATTAAAATTTGGGAGCCAAGAATAATGAGGAAAGTGCGATTGTCTGGTTTATGTTGGTTTCAGTGGCTGAAAGAATAACGCATGTGAAAACAGGATGGTTTCTCTGGTCACAGTGGACCTGTGTGTCACCTACAGTAACCCCCCCTGTCACTGTTACCACCCTCTGGGACAACTTCCTCCTTCCCTCCCTGCCTAGCACTACACTTCACTTTTCACCCCCACCACAGTCCCTGTCTGTCAGTTTCCCCCTCTTTCATCTTCTCTCACCTCCTATCCAGCCCAGCCCAGCCAGCTGGTGCTAGTGAAATGACTACACTTGGACTAGGTACAAGGGAGGGGTGCTATATAGTTATTTAGCACTGGGCCCTTGACCAAGTTATGCTGGATTTGTGTGCTGTGATACAAAGCTGAAAGAACCAAGTTCACTTTTTACTGACAGTTAAAGTAGCCTATTGTCAAGCTTCTGGGTTTTCTTTTTATCCTCTCATACCAAGACAACAGAACCAAATCACTTTTAGTGAAAGGTAAAATAAGATTATTGTCAAGTTTTTAATCCACTCATGCTACGCTGGCAGAGTGGAAATCACTTTCACATAAGGTAAAAGAGGCCTATTTTACTTTTTTTTTTTTTGCAATCCACTCATACCACGCTGACAGAACCAAAATCACGTTGACTGAAGGGAAAAGCAGCCTATCGTCAAGTTCATCTTTCCACTCACACCAAGCTGACATAATCAAAATCACATTGACTCACCTACAACCTCCTCTTGTAGGCCTGATACAACGAATCCCCCACAACAAAACATATACAATTCTTTTCAGACACACTTTTCAAGGCTTTAAGATCACACACACACACACACTCGCACACAACAAAAATCATAACATTTTTTCTTTCTGCGAGTGTGAGTGTACACGTCTCCAAACCTCCGTCTTTCCTCTCCGAGAACACTGTTAATTAACCACCTTCTTCTTCTTCCAGCTGGTTGATTCTCCACTGCCTGTCCAGGTTTGTTAATGACCATTTGAAGAGAGATGTCCATAACATGATGGCTGTGGCCTAAAACATGTTGCGGGTGATAGACAGACAGACAGACAGACAGACAGACAGGTAGGTACATTCTCTATACAATTTCGTATCTTTCCACAAAGAAGAGAACTTCAGAGGAGAACTTTTCTGGCTGGTCGTCTGAGAGCTGCTTCACTTCGGAAATCTGGAGAATAAAAACAACAGAGTTGTTTGTTACAACATTTTACATATATGAGAGAGAGAGAGAGAGAGAGAGAGAGAGAGAGAGAGAGAGAGAGAAGAGAGAGAGAGAGAGAGAGAGAGAGAGAGAGAGAGAGAGAAACAGACAGACAGACAGAGAGAGGGCGAGTGAGTGAGTGAGAGTGAGTGAGGTGTGGTGTGTGTGTGTGTGTGTGTGTGTGTGTGTGTGTGTGTGTGTGTGTGTGTGTGTGTGTGTGTGTGTGTGTGTGTGCGCGTGTGTGTGTGTGTTTTGTGTTTGCATTTCTTATGTTAAAAACAATCCTGACAATGAAAGTCCACCTTGATATGATTCAAAGTTAACAAAAACACTGGCACTCATTTAGTGATAGAAAAGAACAGAAAGGACGACGAATACTTCAGTGCTGTGGATGAAACTCAACTTCCTCAAAGCATCCCCACCTTCTGGAAATGCTGTGCTACGAATTCCCTTTTCTATCCCTCTCTGCTTCTGCCTTGTTCCGTTTCTTCCTGTCGCCTCCTTCTCATCTATTTTCTGCCTTACTGGTCCATTCTCTTGCCTGTTTTCCAGAAAGACTTAAAAAGATAACCATTCTCTCACATGCCCAAGTCTGATGTGCTGGGCCTGACTTGTCAGGTGTTTAACGGCAGTGCAACACATTTTAGCTCATATAACTGACAACAATAGTTGCTGTCTGAGCATTCAATGAAGAAGAAACTCAACAACATGGTCTCAATCTGACAGTTTTACGTGATCATCATCACCCAGTCTTTTCTCTCTGAATGTGGCGCACACAACTCTCAAGGCAGTCACAACCACAACGCAAAATAACAAAAATTAAAACTTCAAAAAATTTATATAAAAAAAGAGAAAATACTTTAAAAAGAAAAAAGCAAGCAAATCAATTCAGACTTGGGATCAAGCTTTACACTGAAACAAACCAAGCTAAAAATTAATAGAATTTTTTTTTTAATTTGATAAAAAAATTAAAAAAATTATAAAACACAAAACCAACCCAACAGACAAAATGGGACAGAAATAGCAGCAAGGGTGGTTAACCCTTTGCTTGGCACAACGCCCAAAGCGCCCGACCTGTCCTTGGGCAAAACGCCCCAAAGCGCCCGGCGACATGACGTCACTTCAGACCGATCATACATTCGAAATTCCGCCAATCTCGCTTCAAATCTCGTGAATAAAGAAGCCACGAGACTGCCCGCGAGACTTCCGCATGTTTATTACAAATGGCGGCGATTGGAGTGAGTTTGTTGCAAGTTTTGGAGGAAAAAAATCGCAAATTTTCCAGTGGATGCTATCTTCGAACCCGACATGTACGATCGTTTTACAGCTTCCATGCCGAAATATGACGCTGTGAGATGTGTATCTAGGCTCAAATATCGATGTAATCGATCCTAGTAGTGTGTGCACTTCTGAGTTTGTTGACTGAAGTGAGAGAGACGACTTTGACCACGGCGAAGTTCGAGACGAAAATCGATCGTCAAATCTTACACGGCCGATACGCGTTTTGAATTCTACTCTTAGATTTGGGGAAATTATCGCGGATTTCAAGTTCGGCAATGGTCAGAACTTGATATATTTTGTTATTTGATTGCTATTCGGGATTTTGATACGGTAGCGGCTCCAAACTTAATCATTAAGCTGATCGCGATCATCGGTAAACAAAATGGCGATCGTCGGAACGTTCGATGTGTTCGTGCACCATTTATCAAAAAAACTAAAAAACCAACAGTAGGTTGAAAATATCTTTTCTATAATTGTTTCTTAATGTTTTAGTTTTTATTTAATCAAAATCCATGCACGCATTCTAAAATTATTGCAACGCTAACTGTAACACACACAAACCAATCAATGACTTTGTGTGTTTATGCATTATAATTCTAAAGAAAATAAAAATAATGACAAAAATTGGGTATTAGCAATTTCTTTATACATTTCTGCATCTTGCTGTTTTTATTTCATCAAAATCCACCCGACCATGTAGAGTTATTGCATGTTAAATACATACACCCACTCACAAGCATCCACTCCATTTTCTCTGCCCGCAGGAAGGTGACAAATGATTTTGCTGTGCCAAGCAAAGGGTTAATTAAAAAATAAATAAAAAAAAAACCAAAAAAAACAGCAGCAGGGCGGCACACCCACAGTGTGTGTGTACCCACCACGTACCTGAATATCACAATAGGGTTTGCGGGAGGTGAAGGTGACGGAGACGGGGAAGAAGTCGTCGGGGTGACCCCCGTTCATGGTGAACTCCAGGCTGCCCGACTTGTTGGTGGCGTCGATGAAGGGCAGCGTCCACTGCAGCTGCTTCTTGTGAGTGTCGTAGTGGTAGTCCCCGTCACAGTCACCCACCACGGGGGACCCCGACCCAGACCTGGGCCACAACACCACCAACACTCTTTGTTACATTTTTTTAATTTAATTTCTTTTATATTGAGGATAATGGACTAAGAACATGTGTGCCCTTTTTTCCATCCAGTCCTCGTGTGTGTATGCAGTTTTGTAAATCTTGTCATCTGTTCCCACCGGCACACAATGGCCTACGCCTATGAAAAAATGGAACAAGATTTAACATGTGCAAGGTGTTCTGCGTGTGTTCGCACATGGGGCCTCAGTTTACAGGCTCATCTGAAAGACTATTGGGGAGAGTTGAGTCAGCACTTATGTTAACTCCACGGGAAAAATCCCCTCAAACGGGAATCAAACTCAGGTCAGTGAGTGAATTATTGTCTGTGGTTGACACACACATTTCATCGCTTGTGTTCCTGACCTTGTTCACTGGGGTCTTTGGGTATTTGCTTGATAACTAGGCATTCACTGGTTTAAAAAGTTAAGTTAGTTTCACTGTGCAAGATGATGGGTGTACATTCACAAGACTTTTGCTGATTTGTAAAAAAAAAAAAAAAAAAAAGAAAGAAAATTCAAGTCATAAAATATTCACTGGTCAGCAAAACATTCCTTGGTTTTAAAAAATATTCATCAGATTGGGGACGGGATAGCTCAGTGGTCAGAGCGCTCGCATCCCCCAAGCCAAGGTTAAGCAGTATCGAGCGTGATTGCCAACTGGATGGGTGACCATTTGTGCACCTTGGCTACAGTACAGTCCCCCAGTTCACCCAGCTGTAAATGGGTACCTGCTCTCTTTAGGTTTAGGGAAGGTAAAACAGTGAGGGAGAGGAGATGGGCGCCGCCCTCAGTATGCTGGCCCTAGAGAAGCTGAGGCCTCTGATGCCTTGCTCCCCTATGACCACACAGGTTACGGGACACCTTTACCTTACCTTTTTTCATCAGTTCACAAGATTTTGAGCAGTTCACAAATCATTCACTGATTCACAAGACCTCACTGGTTCACAAGACATTCCCTGTTCACAAGACATTCCCCTGTTTGCAAGACATTCCCCTGTTTGCAAGACATTCCCCAATTCACATAACACTCCCAAACCATCCACTGGTCCACAAACACAAACTGACTGCCTCACAAAACATTCACCCAGCCATCAAACCGCCACTGCATTGACTAAAACAGACAACTTTTGTTACTGAAGGAGGGCAGGGACAGGGAGGGAGGACAGTAGGGAGGGAGGGAGCGAGGGGGGGGAGAGGATGGGAGGAGGGAGGACAGTAGGGAGGAGGAGGGGAGGACGTAGGGAGGGAGGAGGGGGACAGTAGGAAGGGAGGAGGAGGGGAGGAGGAAGGAAGAAAGGGAGAGGGAGGACAATAGGGAGGGAGGGAGGGTGGACAGTCAGAGGGAAGAGAGGAAGGGATGGAGGAAGGGATGGAGGAAGGGATGGACGAAGGGCTGGAGGAGGGGTGGAGGAGGGGACTCACGGGCAGGGTATGGAGATGATAACGTCCTCCAGTTGCATGTCGGCCTGTTCCAGCTCATACTCGATGTTCACCTCACAGCCACTGCTGCTTTCTGACGGCCAACAGTTGACTGAAACACAATACCACAGGGAGGAGAGATTAATAAATATATATATACATATAAAGGAATGACAAAACGAAAGGAAGAGAGACAAAAATGAAGAAACAAAGAAACAAACCCCCCCCCCCCCAAATTTTTTTTTTTTAATTCAGCTAAGGTTTCACTCACTGCTGTTACATGGTTGTATGAGTGTGCATGCGTACGTGTGTGTGTTTGTGTTTGCATGCATGCCAGTGTGTGCAGGTGTACATGTGTGCAAATGTCCACAAAGACAGTAAGAACAGTAAAGTAATAATTTCCTGAAAACAACAGGGTCAGACAAACTACACCCAGACATTTACTTCCAAGTTCCTTGGGGTGGAGGGTTTCAAGAAAGTTAAGGATGGTCACTGAACAACAGCAACTTTTTACAAGTATGCTGATCCACTGGACACACGCACACACACACACACAGACACAGACTTCAAGAACCATGTGCAAAATATGTTTTTAACTGCATGAATCTTCCTCGACTTTTCTCCCTTACTGATTTGTTTACTTGTGTCTATAAGCCTTTGAGGCTTCCATGGCCATAAACAACGTTCTGTTCTCCTCTGTGGTGCACCTATAGATACATACAGGGTATGCATGCACACACACACACACAAGCACACATACACACCCACCCACACACACACACAGAGAGAGAGGAGAGAGAGAGAGGGGAGAGAGAGAGAGAGAGAGAGAGAGAGAGAGAGAGAGAGAGAGAGAGAGAGAGAGAGAGAGAGAGGAGAGAGAGAGAGAGAGAGAGAGAGAGAGAGAGAGAGAGAGAGGGAGGAGAGAGAAAGAGAGAGAGGGAGAGAGGGAGAGAGAGATAGGGAGAGGGAGAGAGAGAGAGAGATGGGGAGAGAGAGAGAGGAGAGGGGGGAGGAGGGAGGAGAGAGAGAGAGAGAGAGAGAGAGAGAGAGAGAGGAGAGAGAGAGAGAGGAGGAGAGGAGAGATGGTGGGAGAGAGATGGAGGGAGAGAGAGAGAAGGCGACTGACTGGAGAGGGGTATAAGAGCTTCATCCTGGGTCTGCAGTCTCCACTTGAGGACGCCCACATCCTGGTTGAGGGGGAAAGGCTTGTCCTGGTTCTTCAGGGCAATCTGCGACGTGGCCAGGAACAGCTTCTTGTCGATGTTGGGGTGAGTCTGCACACACACACACACACACATGCATCACATCACATATCACATCATCATCAACTGTAATATTACTGCATGTCACAGAATGTAGGACAACATCAACAGTATTGCTCTGCATCTGTATACAATGTCCTGGTTTTTCACAAAGCGATCTGTAACATGGCTTGAAACAGCTTCTTGTCGACGTTAGGGTGAGTCTAAATGTTTACACACAATAACATACGACAACATCAACGATAATACTGCATGTCACAGAACGTACAACATCAATATTGCTTCTCTCTCTATACAGGATAGCCTAATGATTAAAACATTGCGCTCACAATCTGACAACCCAGGTTCGAATCCCATTCAAGGGGATTTTCCCCCTAGGGTTAACATCCGTGCTGACTCCACTCTCCCCACAAGTCCTTTGGATAAGACTATAAACTGAGGCCCCATGTATGAACGCACGCAGAACATCAGGTGGATCAGTGGTCTAGAGGTAATGCGCCTGCCTAGAAAGCAAAGTCCAGGTCAAACAGGGTTCGCGATAACCGGTAATTGTCGGTATTTTACCGATTGTAAACAGGGAATACCGAAAATTTTCGAAGCAGCCGGTACCGCGTACCGATTCTGTTTGCCTGTGACCGATTAGATTTCCGTCTCCAAAAAAAAAGTCTGAAGTGACATTTTCTGACAGTCTGTCATGCGCCTGTACTGTGCTTACCGCACCTACCCCTTCCCACCCCTTTCGACGACCATCTTTAGTGCCAGCCTCATTATTAGCCTAGCACGCAGAACAGCAAGCTTTACTGTGAAAGAATAGAGCTTCGCGCTCTTCTCGGCATGACAGCGACTTCTATTCACATCAAGTAAATTGGGCCTAGATTTATTTATTCTGTATTCTTTTAATCTTTTATATCGAGGATAATGGAATAAGCACTCCTGTGCTTTTTCACATCCAGTCCCCGTGTGTATGCAGTTTTGTAAAAGTAATCCGTTCCCACCGGCACACAACGGCCTGCTCTTACGAAAAGCGAAAAGCGAGGGTCTATGACTATGAATTTGCGCGTTGCTTTGAGAGAGAAGAGTCGAAAACCAAATCTAAAATGAACAAAGATCTAGATGAGCGCTAAGCATAGAAACAAGAAAGAAGAATATAAGTCACACGAATGATGCCATGCAAAACAACAGACTGACACGGACAGTGGCACAGGCGCTAGAAAAAAAAATCCTATTTCCTTCGTGGCTTCATGCCCAAGAAGCGAGTGGCAGCAAGCAGCACGGCAGTCAAAGTCTGAGAGATTCGCGTTCAATTTAGATTTAGTTTTGCTGCCCAACAATCCCCCCCTCCCCCACCCCCCCACTGAATAGTTTCGTTTTGTTGTTCACAGTACGTACCGGATTTTATTTTCTGGGGACCGATTTTGGGGGAGTTGGTCAAGATGTCTCTGAAATGGCAACTCGCAGTACCGGTTTTAAAAAATCCTAGCGCGAACCCTGGTCAAAGTGTGCAGTCGTTCAAATCCTGTTTGGGCCAAAACTTTTCCCCCATCCATTAGACCATGAGTGGTGGTCTGGGTGCTAGCCTTTCGGATGAGACAATAACCTGAGGTCCTGTGTGTTAAACATTATTAAGCACACATGAAAGAACCCACGGCAACTAGACAGTTGAATCTGGCAAAACTCTGATAGGAAAACAAATAGCTGCAGACAGGAAAAAGAAGAAGAAAAAAAAGGGGGTGGCGCTCGTCTTATGGCGACACGCTCTCTCCAGGAAGAGCAGCCCAGATTTCACGCAGAAAAATCTGCTGTAACATAAAATGATATATTAAAAATTTGATCTTGGGGACATGTTGAATCATGTTCTGCTTTTCGAAAGAGTAGGCCAATGTGTACCGATGGGAACAGATGACAAAATTTACAAAACTGGCTACACAAGGGGACTGGATGTAAAAGCACAAGAGGGCTTATGCTTTTATCCTCAATATAACAGAATAAATAAATAAATATATCTCTATGTAATATATATATATATATATATATATATATATATATATATATATATATATATATATATATATATATATATATATATATATAATACACATTGAGAAATGGCAAATAACAGCCTTTTGGCAATGCTGAGTCAAGTTTCTACATAAAAACATCGGACTGCATCATCAATGGACATTTCAACTTTCAACACACACACACACACACACACACACACACTGGGTTGAAAACAATACCTCAAGAATACTGTCCACACAGGAACGTAGACATGCCTGCCTGTAATTCTGACCCTACTCTAAAAACACCAAACACTGGCAGGAAGAAGAAGAAGAACAACAAGAAGGAGGAGGAGGAGGAGGAGGAGGAGGAGGGAGGAGGAGGAGGAGGAGGAGGAGGAGGAGGAGGAGAGAGGAGGAGGAGAAGCAAAATACAAAGAATGCAAAGAAGAAGAATGCAAAGATGAAGAATGCAGAGAAGAATGCAAAGATGAAGATGAAGAAGAAGAAGAAAAATAAGAAGCAGAAGATGAAGAAGAATGCAAAGAAGAAGGATGCAAAGAAGAAGAGTGCAAAGAAGAATGCAAAGAAGAAGGCAAAGAAGAAGAAGGCAAAGAAGAAGAAGGCAAAGAAGAAGAAGAAGATGAAGGAGAAGGAGAAGGAGAAGAGTAAGGAGAAGGAGAAGAAGACAAAGAAGAAGAAGAAGAAGAAGAAGAAGAAGAAGAAGAAGAAGAAGAAGAAAGCAAAGAAGAAGAAGACTGTAGAGAAGAAGAAGAAAGCAAAGAAGAAGAAGACTGTAGAGAAGAAGACTGCTAATAAGACACGGCAGGGCGACAGCAGTGTTGGCCTGGCTGACCTGGATCTGGATGCCCTTGTTGTCGTTGTTGATGGTGATGACCTTGACCCGGCCCACACGATCCTCGGACACCTTCAGCTTCAGGATGCCGTGCACCTCCATGTTCTGCAGACCTCCGTCCCTGCCCGCTGTCAGCACCATCCTCTCCTCGATGGACAGGTGCACGCTGCACACAACACACCAAGTGTCACACACTGCACACAACACACCAAGTGTCACACACTGCACACAACACATCAAGTGTCACACACTGCACACAACACAAAGTGTCACACACTGCACACAACACACCAAGTGTCACACACTGCACACAACACACCAAGTGTCACACACTGCACACAACACATCAAGTGTCACACACTGCACACAACACAAAGTGTCACACACTGCACACAACACACCAAGTGTCACACACTGCACACAACACAAAGTGTCACACACTGCACACAACACAAAGTGTCACACACTGCACACAACACAAAGTGTCACACACTGCACACAACACAAAGTGTCACACACTGCAAACACACCAGTGTCACACACTGCACACAACACAAAGTGTCACACACTGCACACAACACAAAGTGTCACACACTGCACACAACACAACACAAGGTGTCACACACCACACTGCAAACACACCAGTGTCACACACTGCACACAACACAAAGTGTCACACACTGCACACAACACAACACAAGGTGTCACACACCACACACAACACAAAGTGTCACACACTGCACACTAAACAACACACCAAGTGTCATACACTGCACACAACACACACCACACCAAGAGTCATACACTGCACGCAACACACCACACCAAGTGTCACACACTGCACACAACACAAAGTGTCACACACTGCACACAACACACCACAAAGTGTCACACACTGCACACAACACACCACACCAAGTGTCACACACTGCACACAACACAAAGTGTCACACACTGCAAACAACACACCACAAAGTGTCACACACTGCACACAACACACCACAAAAGTGTCACACACTGCACAACACAACACGCTGGTTGTCACACACTGCACACAAACACACCACCAAGTGTCACACACTGCACACAACACACCACAAAGTGTCACACACTGCACACAACACAAAGTGTCACACACTGCTCACAACACAAAGTGTCACACACTGCACACAACACATCACAAAGTGTCACACACTGCACACACCACACCACAAAGTGTCACACACAGCACAACACAACACGCTAAGTGTCACACACTGCACACAACACACCACACAGTGTCACACACTGCACACACCACACCACAAAGTGTCACACACTGCACACAACAGTGTCATACGCTGCACACAACACACCACAAAGTGTCACACACTGCACATAACACATCACAAAGTGTCACACACTGCACACAACAGTGTCATACGCTGCACACAACACACCACAAAGTGTCACACGCTGCACACAACACATCACAAAGTGTCACACACTGCACACAACAGTGTCATACGCTGCACACAACACACCACAAAGTGTCACACGCTGCACACAACACAACACACCACACCACGCCAAGTGTCACACACATTTGTACAGTCACACAAGACCAGACCTGTGCACCCCCTTACTACTGATTTCAGTATTTTCATGGCAATTTTCAGTATTTTTCACCGAGTTTCAGTATTTTTACGCGTTATTCGTGACACACTTTTTTCAACATGAAGCATAAACGTCTTTTTTTAAATAGGTTTTTGTATCTCTATTTGTTTGCTCATCCCCCTTCCAATTTCTTTCCATTTTTTCTTTTATCAACTAGCAAATCTGGACAGTTCTGATGACTTCATAAGTGATGTAATATACAGAGTGTAGAATTGGGAGACAAAAAAAAAAGGAGGAATTTAAGCTGGGGTCCAGGGGCCGCTTAGGCCCCGGTGGGGTGCAGGGGCAAAGCCCCGCTGGGGGGCCCAGGGGGGCAAAGCCCCCCGGGCGAAAATGATTTTTCGCATTTTAAGGTGGACCACTGCGTCACTTTTAGCAAATTTTTGTTTCTCAGAAACTACTAAAGATATCTGCATGAAATTTGGTACACATACTAAGTGCATTAATAAAGCTATCTGTGCAAAGTTTGAAGTATGTAAGTCCAACAGATATGATAATGTGATAATTTTTCCAAAAAAATAGGGGTCAGTGTTTGGCCCATCTGCTGCTTTCAAAATATGCAATGCATAATGAAGTTTATCATTTTTCATGTTTGATTTGACATCACTGTGTGCAATGATCACAAAAAAATATAGTTTAGTTCATAAAATATATTTTTCTTTTTTTTTTCAAAAATGCCAAAAAAATTTTGCTCCAGTTTTCAAATTTTTATTTCATGGTATTGAAAAACTGTAATAGCTACAGAGTTCAAACTGTCTCATTGCACTCAGCACACATTTCTACACCAGCATACCAAATTTCAGTGGATTATTTTCATTAGGTTAGAAGTTACAGGTGGGCCAAATAACAGTTGCGGCCAAAAAACCACGTTTTGAGAAAAATGCCCGTAAAGATTTAGTTAACAATTTAATCAATGAAAATCATGTTTAAACATTACCAAAAAATTATGCATGGTAAAATAACAATAGGCCAACACTACTGAGTGATTAGAAACAGCTTTTCTCATAGAATGAATTTTTCAGGAGGCTCCTGGGGCATACACCCCCCTCTTTGCCTGCCTGGCTATGTTCATGTTCCGCATGCATTACACTTTTTTTTTTTTTTTCCCTCTTCTTTTTGGCCCTATCAGATGATTTTCTAGTGGCTGTTTTCACTCTGAGAATGTCTGATTTATCTACAAACACTTCTGCATTGCTCACTGCCACAAAATCCAGTCCAGCAAGCACAATATTGCTGGAAAAGTATCTCGCCTCCAGACTGCAGGCTGACTGTCTTATTCATCTCAGCTTTGAATATATTGTTAATAATGTGATAACTAAGATGTGTGAGGATGCAAAACAGAATGCAAAACAACTGTGTGATTGTGGAAAATACAGGAGAAAGTAAAAAAAAAAAATTTTTAAATGGGGGGGGGGGGGCGAGAAGAAAAATTATGGGTGAAGGTTTTTCTTTTCTAACACCATTCACTGTGTCAAACTCAGTAAAAACAATTCTTTTGTGAATTATCATTAAACTGCCTCTGAAAACAAACAACTGAATAAAAAATAAAACTGAGAATATGGGAAAAAAGTGAGTGTATACTGAATAGCCCTTGTCAGAGACTGCAAACCAAAAATTCAGGCACTACTGTATTCCTGCTAAGTACCAACAACACATAAGTTATTGGGAAAAAAAGTGCCCTGCTATATTCCCAAAATAGTAATAAATCGATGGAAAATGTAGCTATAATTTCACTTTGTGCACCTTTATGTTGTCACCCAACTTTCCAAGGGTGACACATCACTGATGATGTTCTGTCGTTTGAGAAGTTGCGGGCCCGCGGATCGGTTTATTTTTCTTGCGCATCGAGTCTATATCAAAACTAGTGTCGCTGTCAGCCACTGATACACGTTTTTTCGGAGAAAAACTTCAATTTTCGCATTAATGAAGTAAGCGAGTGGTTATCGGCAACATCGCGAGTTGATGTGCATGGCACAGCAAAACTAGGTCACCACTCCAGCCAGCGATCGTCAGTCTATTTTCCGTTTCTTCCGTTTTTCATTCTTTCTACCAAAGGCATTGGTAGTCCAACACTTGTTTTCGGCATATTTTGGCATTTTTGAGACTTTCAGTAAAAAACTTTGGCTGAAAACAGGTCGAATGCGTGCATCGAACAGACTCGAGATGTAAACATCCGCCATCTTGGATAAAAGTCACATGACTCTTAGAACCAATCAGCTATTTTTTTACAGCCACAAGCCAATCAGAGACTTCGACTCAACCGTATGCCTGTAGAAAATGCCTCTCGGGTTCCTTCGGATTTGCTCTTCGTGTGTTTCCGTGAGTGAAATTATCCATTGAGAGGTGATGTCAGAAAGTAGGTCAGTGAATGACCTTCACATTGATACCAAACAAGGGGGGGTAGCGGAACTGGTCGGCAAGCGCGACGATCTCCAAACTGATGCAAACTTCGCGTTTTTGGGTCACAATTGCTCTAAATTCACCCACCCCTACCTCAGAAAATGATTTTATTTGCATTGAAATCGGTCAAAACAAACAAAATGAGTGATTGAAAAGCAAAGTTGACACATTACTTGACCAAATGCAACCATAATCCCAAAAGTCTTTTTTTTTTTTTTTTTGGTGAAAACCTATGCCGCGGTCCCCCTTAAAGGCAGTTTGGAGGCCTCTCCAGGCACCATTTTGTGCAATGTGGAGGCATGTGTGTGTGTGTGTGTGTGAGAGAGAGAGAAGAGAGAGAGAGAGAGAGAGAGAGAGAGAGAGAGAGAGAGAGGAGGAGAGAGACAGAGACAGAGAGAGAGAGAGAGAGAGAGAGAGAGAGACTCAGACCTTCCATAAAGAACCACCAGAGTATGTCAAACCCGTTTTAAAAGATCTATTCTGGGTAGCGGTAATATAAGTTTGTGTGTACCACTGTGATGGTTAATGGAAAACATGGAGAGAGAGAGAGAGAGAGAGAGAGAGAGAGAGAGAGAGAGAGAGAGAGAGAGAGAGAGAGAGAGAGAGAGAGATCAATACACTCTCTGGTGAAGATTTAAGAAGATCCTATGCCTTTCTCATTTTATTTTTAATCTGATTTCGGAGTGGACTCACCATGAGTTTGCATGGCCAGAAAACAAGTGCTGTGTATGTGTGTGCTCTGCTGCTGTCCAGTACAGCACCAGAGCGGAAGCCGTGTTCGGTACGAAATAACTTACGGCACGAAATAACTTCAGAGCGAGTCTTGATGTAACTTCACAACAAGTCACTTTGCCATTTTAACGATCAGCTGATTTTTTGAAGATGCGAGAAATTTTACTGTTCCATGATTTTCCAAGAAATCAGCGCTTCTATAAATGAAGAGCCGTGGTTTGCTATGTTCCGACCGCATTCCAATTTTCGACACCACTTGCGAATGAAAGTTCAACTTTCACTAGCGAGTAGCCTGATGCGAGAGACGTAGCGCAGGTTTCAAACCTTACTCGGCAAAACGAACAGCCAATTTTGCTGCTTATGCATCTATATCCGCAACTGTACCTCTTTTAGCCCCATCCTGGCCTGTTAGCGTCATTTTGCATTCACTCCGTGTCTTTCTTTGCTTATAAGTGTATCAGTTTGGTCTGTTTCTCCGCGAGTTTACATCACTTTCCGCCATTTTGTTTTGAAGATACTGTTGTGCGCATGCGTCATCAGGGGAGATAAGTAACTGAACGACAGGGCCTAGCAGACGATGTAATGCGAGATGATCGGCATCGCTGAACGATAGAAGACGACGTTTTCGATTTCCGGATTTTTCGTTGACAAAAATCGGATTTTGATTAATAAAATCGTATTTCCGTATTTTACAACTTTTTCCGGAACAAATACGGAAAAATACGGAAGGTGCACAGGTCTGCAAGACTTTGGGGGGGGGAATGCGTATATATATATAAATACACATTGAGAAATGGCAAATAACAGCCTTTTGGCAATGCTGAGTCAAGTTTCTACATAAAAACATCGGACTGCATCATCAATGGACATTTCAACTTTCAACACACACACACACACACACACACACAACACTGGGTTGAAAACAATACCTCAAGAATACTGTCCACACAGGAACGTAGACATGCCTGCCTGTAATTCTGACCCTACTCTAAAAACACCAAACACTGGCAGGAAGAAGAAGAAGAACAACAAGAAGGAGGAGGAGGAGGAGGAGGAGGAGGAGGAGGAGGAGGAGGAGGAGGAGGAGGAGGAGGAGGAGAGGAGGAGGAGGAAGAAGCAAAATACAAAGAATGCAAAGAAGAAGAATGCAAAGATGAAGAATGCAGAGAAGAATGCAAAGATGAAGATGAAGAAGAAGAAGAAAAATAAGAAGCAGAAGATGAAGAAGAATGCAAAGAAGAAGGATGCAAAGAAGAAGAGTGCAAAGAAGAATGCAAAGAAGAAGGCAAAGAAGAAGAAGGCAAAGAAGAAGAAGGCAAAGAAGAAGAAGAAGATGAAGGAGAAGGAGAAGGAGAAGAGTAAGGAGAAGGAGAAGAAGACAAAGAAGAAGAAGAAGAAGAAGAAGAAGAAGAAGAAGAAGAAGAAGAAGAAAGCAAAGAAGAAGAAGACTGTAGAGAAGAAGAAGAAAGCAAAGAAGAAGAAGACTGTAGAGAAGAAGACTGCTAATAAGACACGGCAGGGCGACAGCAGTGTTGGCCTGGCTGACCTGGATCTGGATGCCCTTGTTGTCGTTGTTGATGGTGATGACCTTGACCCGGCCCACACGATCCTCGGACACCTTCAGCTTCAGGATGCCGTGCACCTCCATGTTCTGCAGACCTCCGTCCCTGCCCGCTGTCAGCACCATCCTCTCCTCGATGGACAGGTGCACGCTGCACACAACACACCAAGTGTCACACACTGCACACAACACAAAGTGTCACACACTGCACACAACAGAGTGTCACACACTGCACACAACACAGTGTCACACACTGCACACAACACAGAGTGTCACACACTGCACACAACACAACACAACACGCAAAGTGTCACGTGTTCCACACAACACAACACAAAGTGTCACACACTGCACACAACCACCACAAAATGTCACATACTGCACACTAAACAACACGCCAAGTGTCACATGTTGCAACCAACACAACACAAAGTGTCACACACTACACACAACACAACACGCTAAGTGTCACATGTTGCACACACCACAAAGTGTCACACCCTGCACACAACACAACACAAAGTATCACACGCTGCACACAACACACCACGCTAAGTGTCACACACTACACACAACACCACACCACGCCAAGTGTCACACACATTTGTACAGTCACACAAGACTTTGGGGGGGGGGGGGGGGGAATGCGTAAACTTCATTTGGAAGAGTAGGTCACTGGCTGCTGGTAGGAAGGGATGACAAAATTTAAAAAACTAAAAACAAAAAAACACACTCGCATGCATTCACGCGCACATGAGCGTGCGCACACATGCACGCACATGAGCGCGCGCACACATGCACGCACATACACACGCGTGCACACACACACAATACACACAAACACAGAGTAACACAGACAACCCACCTCTCTTGATTGACAGCTGGTGTAGATGATTTGGTGAGAGAAGTCCGGGGTCGGGCTGTGTCCACAACCTCTGTCAACACAAAGCAGGTCTGCGTGTTAGGATGCATACAGCTACCAAAGCTACAGCGGGGCTGAACTACATACAGGTGCTTCTATAACAAGAACAGCTGAATTCAAAGTAAAGCGTCTTCTCACGTTTATGGGCTAGTTAACATCTAAGGGTAGTTTCACGACAACCAAAGCCAAATGAAACCATGTACACACACACACCTGAATACAAACGCATGCTAACACATTCTTCAACATTCACGCCTACCAACAATTTTAACACTCCAACCTCCCAAACACACACATACATAACACAGGGGGAGGATAGTCTGGTGTTCAGAACTTTGCGTTCGATATCTGCTGACCCGAGTTCAAATCCTGTTCAGGGGGATATTCCCCCCTAGAGTTAACATCGGTGCCAACTCCACTTCCCCCAAAAGTGTTTCAGATGAGACTATAAACTGAAGTCTGTGTGCAATGCATGCAGAACATCTTGCGCACATGTTAAGAAACCTGTTCCACTTTTTGGAGGGGTAGGTCATTTGTGCACCAGTGAGAATGGATGACAAATCTGACAAAACCGCACACACACAGGGACTGCATTTAAAACAAAAACAACAAAAAAACCCCACAAAAGCGCTTGTTCTATCATCCTCGAAATAAGAAAAGATAAACACAGAAAAACGAAGACAAATACAACTGTCACAGGCAGACATGCCCTACAGCCACTTACGTTCTCCCTCCAACTGGATCTGTCCTACAAAGGTGTCCACATCTTTCTTCTTGGAGCCTAGCTTGAGGGCTTTGCTGGGGCCTGAGGGCTTTGCACTGTAGAACACACACACACACACACACACACACACACACACACACACACACACACACACACACACACACACACCAGGAACCTTTTTTTTTAGTACAGGTCAATACACTGCAAATGGAGACAGCACTTTTCTAATCAGCTGCTATCTACAAACTAAAACAAGCAGTACACCACAGAACCATTCTCAGTACATCTCTATACAATCCAATTTGACATGTTGCCGTTTTCTGACAAGAGTCAGTGTCACCTAGTCATTAAACCTGCTAATTTTCTACAGGCATGACATAACTATACATCCAAGAAGGAAGGTGGCAAGATGGTTAAGACGTCTGCCTGCCTAGCAAGTAAACTGTCAGGTTCTGGGTTCAATTCCCAGCCTCACCCTATCTTCCCAGTTTGACAACAACAAAAATTTTGAACTGAATGACAAAGTCCTTTTGACCAGACTGTAAAACAAGGCCCCATGTGCTAACGCATGCAGAACATCTTGCACCCACATCAAAAACCTGATCCACCTTTCAGAAGCGTAGGCCTATTCATGCAGGTAAGAATGGATGACAAATTTTTGTTTAAATTTACATACATGTATGTATGCACACAGGTGTCGTGTATAGACAACATCCCTGAAGTCAGAATGCAGCTACCCAAATGATAGGAAAGAAAAAGTCATATACATGCAAAAATCTCACATTGATGAACCTTCGGAGCTCTAGCCGAGGAATAAAAACAAAACTAAACCCACAGATCCAATCTTTCAACCTCTACACTCCACCCCTTCCACACATGAAAACTTTTTTCACAACCCTTTTTATTTTTTCAGCCAAGCTAACATAACAGCAACAACAACAAAGCCCCACACACAAGCTTACTTGCTCTTTAACTTTTTTTTTTGGTTTATGACGGGGTTTGGGGAGTTTTTTCGTGCGCCTTGAAACTTTGATCTTGAAGGGACAGCTTTATCAGCAAGAGAATGAAGTGGCACCTTTAGTCCATTGGGATCAAGCAAACCAAAAACATTCCAAACATTTCCGAGGTAAGGCCATCTCCACTGGTTTTAATCTCGTTGATACTCATCACTGGGGGTACATCAGTTTGCGTGCACTCACATCTTTTCTTTTTCTTTTCTTTCTTTCTTTCCTCAGCTTGAGCTCCAAGGTTCACCAAAGATGAATTATTTGGTGTATGTGCCTCCCCCCCCCCCCCAAAAAAAAATAGGTAGCTGCATTTCAACTTCAGACATAAATGCGACACCTGATTCATAAGTTGTTTTTTTTAATTTATCATCCACTCCTACCGCCACACAAAGCCTACTCTTCCTAAAGGCGGTATGGGTTTTTAATGTGTGACAAGATGTTCTACGTGTGTTGGCTTATGGGGCCTCAGTTTATAGTCTCAACCAAAAGACTTTGACCTTCAGTTCCATTTTCTTGTCAAACTGGGAAGAAAAGGGCGGGGCTGTAATTGAACCCAGAACCTTACACACAGTTTACTTGTAAGGCAGGAGAACATTTTAACCGTCCTGCCATCTTCCTTCTTGCATTCACATCTGAGAACGGTTGCATACAGTCCTACAACGTGTGACAATGGCCAAACAAAGTGAAAAAGAATCACAAAGTGGCCCCCTCCTCCCAGATTTTCCTTTTCTCTCTCTCTCTCTCTCCAAACTGACCTTGGTTTTGTGTAGGACGGCTTGGGTGGCTCCATGGGCGAGGAGTCGATGATGGGGGCGTCTGAGCGGAAGGGGTTGGAACCAAAGCCCCCTGAACTGCCGATCATGTGCATACTACGGCCGCCTTTGGCCATCTCCCGGTTCCGCTGCTGAATTTCCTTGGCTTTGCGTCGCATGTGATCCAGAGCCTCTTTCTCTTGGGTCTGTAATTTTTTTTATATATGCATCACTGGTCATTTTCGCCTCAACTAATTCAGTTACTTTAACACCATTTTTTAAAAAAGAAACACTCGTTTCAAACAAAAAAATTCAATTCTTCACAGGAGAGCGTGCATGTGCACACACACAAACACACACACTCTCGCATGCACGCACACACTTTCTCTTGGGTCTTCAACCCCAAAAGCCACACACACACACACCACACACACACACGCTCTTTCTTTTGGGTCTTCAACCATGCAAGCACACGCACGCACACATGCACGCACGCACACACACACACACACCACACACACACACACGCACATGTATGCACACACACGCACACACTTCAGCACACAAGAATTACCTGTCGCACTGCTTGGAACACTTTTTCTTCATGGGAGTCCATCTCTGTGAAGGTTCGGATCTGTGCCAGGTTGACGTTTTCCCGGTAGCCCAGGGCCACGATTTCATCAAAGGCAAAGATGAGGGAGAACGCCTGGTCTGCTATCTCCGACTCGTTAAAGCTCTTACAGTATTCTGGGATCTGTACCCCAAACAACAGAACAACAAAATATGAGCAAAATGAAAAGTAAAAAATCATATTGAAAACCTCATAGCCAAAACATAGGTCTACACAAAAACATATATGACATAAAATGTTAAAAATCACTCCTTAAAATTTTTTTAAAAACCACAAAACTTTTAACTTCTTCAAATAGGCATTTTTGTTGTCTTTTTTTTCTAAACAAAAATTTTGAAATGGGTAACACAAAATCTGGGACAAAATACAACAGCAGTCTCTTCTTTTTAAATGTTATGCTGTGTGCAAGTTGTTTTGTTGTTGTTTTCAACAGCAGTGTGAAAAACTGATCATATGACAATCTTGTGGCCCTGACATTCTGATACAGTGTGGTTTTGCACTCACTTGGAAGTGGAAGAAGATGGTTTGAGAGGGGAGAAGTCCGTGACTTCCATGCCACAACTTACATGTATGCATGTAAAACAAGGAGTATGCATATGTTACGTATTCAAGATCTATCCTGTACCATCCTCAGTATGAAATCAGAAGAAACAAATCAGCAGGCAACCCAAGACTTCACCAGTGACACTGAATTAGGCAGTTGGCCAAGCACCAGCTAGCGCCAGAGAGATTTTCTTCTAGATCAGATAAGAATATGATATACTGGCACAGCTTGTGCCCAGAGAGAGATGGGTTCTACAGAGTTCAAAGGTACACCACCTGACACATTCAGTGATATGGGAAAAGTCCACGTCACATCACACAGTTTACTATAGATGCAAAATGGATGCTGTAGCCGAGTGGTTTAGACCGGTCAACTTCAATCCCACCCGTCCATGAAGTCATGGGTTGGAATATGTGTGTGTGTGTGTGTGTGTTGTGTGTGTGTGTGTGTGTTGTGTGTGTGTGTGTGTGTGGGGGTGTGTGTGTGTGTGTGTGTGTGTTGAGGTGATGTGTGTGTGTGTGTGTGTGTGTAGTGTGTGAATACATGTGTGTGTTGTGATACATGTGTGTGTGTGTGCATGCATGCGTGCGTGTGCGTGCGTGCGTGTGCGTGCATGCGTGTGCGTACTGACCACTTTGGCGAAGAGCCTGAGGGTCTCCAGGTCCTCCAGGATGTTGCTGGCCTTGGTGGTGATGAGCAGCACAAACAGCTTCTCCAGGGGCTGGTACACGTAGCGCACGCTTTCCGTCTCCACAAACGTGTGCTGCTTGCCCGACCCCATCAGCTTGGGGAAGGCGGCCAGCAAACCTTCGATGCGGGACCGGGTCATCTCCACAAACTGCCGCGACACCAGGGCTGCAGCACACACACACACACAGGGAACTGCAGGTAAGCACACTCTGACATTCACAGTATACATGTATCTCATAATCTCCACAAAGTGACCACACACTTCTTTTCACAATGAGAGAAAAACAGGTAATATTCAGAAAGGGAGTGGTTGGGACTGTCGAGTTCAATTCATGCATCTAGATTAAGAGTAAGAACCACCCCTAATTCAACCAACCATAAATAAGGTGGCCTGGGTGCTGGTCTTTCACAGATCATGCACTGAGGTTTTGCAAACAAATGTAATGCATTGCATATATTATACAGTTCGCATTATCATGGGCAGAGTTCTAACAGTATGATCGGGGAAGAGCAGCCCGAATTTCATGTAGAGAAATCTGCTGTGACATCAAGTGGTAAAAAATAAAAAATAAATAAATATAATGTCAGTGAAATCTCAATAAATATCTGGCAGTTGAATCCTAAGCCAACAGCTAAATAAGGCAGTTGCAAAGTTTGCAATGGATAACAGCTATGTTACATAAATCATTCATTTGCTGTTGATCTCTTCTAAACATTCATGAACATTGCATCTCTTCCTGGTTTTCTGCTTCAGAATTCCTGTTTCATCTGTATCGCTAGTTAACAATTAAAAACACAATATGTTCCTTGTTACAATGTTAGTTGCATAAATGAATAATAAATGTACAAATGACTGATTCATATAACTTTTATATGCTAATTTATAACTTCAAGTACTACAAATCTTTCAACGAAGAGTAGGATCACCATTGCTGAGAAGAAAACTTAAAAAGGTGGCAAAAATGGGGCGGGGGCATGGCTAAAACAATAATGTGGGGAAAAAACAAAAACAACAAAGCAAACATGTATTCAAAACACAACACAGCACAGCATGACACAACCCTGAACAAAAATACAATAACTTGAATAAGAACACTTAAATATTCTGTAGGACCATAATCACTTCACATAAAAAAGTATTCTTCAGCTTGTCTGATTCTTCCCACCCCCCACCCCCCCAACCACACTACCACCAAACATGTACATAAAATTATACAAACACACGACACGAGCACTTGAAGCAGCGAAGCACAATGGCTACATGAAATATAAAGTTCTGCAATCATAGTCTTCGATTTACACACTTTCTCATCTCGACTTTTATTAATTAACATTAATGTGCTACAATTTCGGTGGCTGATATAAAAGGTTTATTTTTGTTTTAAGCAATAACCATTCTTACAATGTGTTACATTAATTTACTATACATGTCAATTAGTGAGTAAAGTGAATTAGCTGAATCAGGGTTCTAGAGGATACAAATTTTTTTTTTTTTAAAGCGCCTGCCTACACAGAAAAAGTCCAGGTCGGAGTGTGCGGTGGTTCGAATCCCAATTGGGCCCATAACTTTTTTCACATCCATTAGCCCATGAATGGTGGTCTGGGTGCTAGTCTTTCGGATGAGAAACCTGAGGTCCCGTGTGTTACAATCATTATTTAGCGCACATAAAAGAACCCACAGCAACACTAGTGTTGTCTATGGCCAAAATTCTAAAGAAAAAAGCCACTCTCAGACTCAAGGGGAAACAAATAGTGAAATACAGCTGCAGACAGGAAAAAGAAAACAAATAATGGGTGGCAATGCACTTGTGGCTACACACTCTCCCCTGGGAGACCAGCCCGAATTTCCTGCTGTGGCATAAAGTGGTATAAAATAAAATAAGAAATAGGGATGTAGACCTACAGACTGATTGCAAGTCTTCTGATCTACTCTAGTCAAAAGTAAAAGCCCATCACCAAATGAATTGATACTAAAATAGGCTACACCATACGTATGACACGATATGTGTACATGTTAGCTTTCCTGCCACTAAATCAGAATCAATAATACGTGCACGACTATCAAAGCAGATTTTTGTAAAGCTAATGTAGGCCTGCACACGTTGTCTAATTGTGCAAGTAGAGCTAGGCTAGTTGACAGGTCTTGTCTACGTGTACGCGATGTACGTACCTTTCCCTGTGCGGTTACATACTGCGGCAGCAAGCAGTACCTGGAAAATAGAAAATATTCCACATTATGCCAAAACACGTTCAATACATCTAAGTCTCAATCGTAAACATGATAAACTGCATATACCATTATAAAATCTAGGATCGATACTCGATATTAGCCCATTGTGGTGCACAGAATCATGTTTTGGAGTAGTCAGTTGTCTGCTGTACGACCGAACACGGTCAGCAAACAGATAATACAGAATATATAATCAGTTCAATCTAAAAAGTACAAACGATCAAATGATGTTGCCCGCATAAAGCTATGCTTACCATTTTGCTTGTCTGCAGCTGCAACGTTTCACGTCAACAATACAGTCAGTAGTAAGGGTATGAGTTGGTCAGACAACGTAAATACTTCCAAGTGTCAAAAAAGATGGTGGTTGGACACGTCACTCACGTGCGATTTATGCGCTAGAAGTAGATATTACCGGTTTTATTTTTATTGAGACATTGTTAAATTGCTTTTAAGAAAATGACGGAATAGATAAGCAACATACAATTTGACGTGTATAATTTAGTTTTCTGTCAAAAATATTTCATTATTAGTATAAATATTGCGCACTTTATTATGTCAAAGGTACTACTTTTACAGACGAGCATCAACTGCGAACAGGTGCACTGGTTGAATATAAATTTATTTCCATTTGCATTCAAGTTAAGAACAGTAGACTTTCTTACTGATTACAAAATGACAAAATACACTTTATTCCTTAAAGTGAAATATAAATTGTTACTTCTTGCTGTGTCTTAGACAAGGTGCTGCAAGTTCCAACTTTCTGTTCTATGCTTGTGTTTATATGCAGACACATGCGCTAAAACTGAGGTTTCGTTTCTTATCGGCACAACAGAATCTTTGACGAAAATTGTTAATGAATCAAGATTAAAAATAAAGAACGTGTTTTCATGAGAATCGTTTATGGGTAGGTCAACCGATCAAATCAACACTGTAGATCAGTGTATTAATTGTGTTGGCTGTTTTCACTGCTTACATCAAGTTCAAAGATTGTGATTAGTGTGGTGTGTGTGTGTGTGTGTGTGTGTGTGTGTGTGTGTGTGTGTGTGTGTGTGTGTGTGTGTGTGTGTGTGTGTGTGTGTGTATTTATTTATTTTATATCGAGGATAATGGAATAAGCACTCGTGTGCTTTTTTTCATCAAGTCCCTGTGTGTATGCAGTTTTGTAAATCTTGTCATCTGTTTCCACCGGCACACAATGGCCTACTCTTACGAAAAGCGGAACAGGATTTAACGTGTGCACAAGATGTTCTGCGTGCATTCGCACACGGGCCTCGGTTTGTGTGTGTGTGGGGGTGTGTGTGTGTGTGTGTGTGTGGTGTGTGTGTGTGTGTGTGTGGTGTGTGTGTGCGTGCGTGCGAGCGTGTGTTGTGTGCTGTGCGTGATTGCGTGCGTGCGTGCGCGCGTGTGTGTGTATAGTAAGTAGTAGTAGTAGTAGTAGTAGTAGTAGTAGTAGTAGTAGTAGTAGTAGTAGTAGTCTATCTATCTATCTATCTATCTATCTATCTATCTATCTATCTATCTATCTATCTATCTATCTATCTATCTATCCCTTACTCTGGCAACCGTGGGGGCACCCCTAAAGACGACAACCAGTTCCCTCGATTCCTCTCTCTGTTCTGCTTTTCTCAAAATGGGGGACGGATAGCCTGGTGGTCAGAACATTGTGCTCGCAATTTGACAACCCGGATTCGATTCCCGTTCGAGGAGATTTTTCTCCTAAAGTTAACACCAGTGCTGACTCCACTCTCTCCCAAAGTCCTTCGGATGAGACTTTAAACCGAGGCCCCGTGTGCGAACGCACGCAGAACATCTTGCGCACACGTTAAATCCTGTTCTGCTTTTCGTAAGAGTAGGCCATCGTGTGCCGGTGGGAACAGATGACAAGATTAACAAAACTGCATACACACGGGGACTGAATGTAAAAAAAAAAAAAAAAAAAAAGCATAAGAGTGCTTATCCCATTATCCTCGATGGAAAATAATTTTTTGATTAAAAAAAATAATAAAATAAAATAAAATATCCATTCGCTGATGTCATCCCATCTCTTCCTTGCTCTGCTTCTTTTCTTCCTCCTTGGACAATGCCTTGCAGTATTGTTCTTTACAAATCCTTTTGATCTTGTGACATGCCTGTACCATTTAAGTTTAGGCCTACGCTTCTTTACGATTGATAGAAGGTTTTCGTAGGGACCAATGGTTTGCTGGGTTCTGTATTGCACGTCTTCGTTGCTTATGTGGTCTCTGTAGGAGATACCAAGGAGTCTCCAGATGCATCTTATCTTAACCGCATGTACTCTTCTATCCAAGTCTACAGTCAGGGTCCACGATTCACAGGGTTACAGTAACATGGATATGACAAAGGAGCGTATTAGTCTCGTCTTGGAATTGAGTGAGATATTTTTATCTTTCCAGATGGTGTTCAGTTTTGACAGTGCTGTTATTTTATGTGCAATCCTACATACTACCTCTGCATTGGACCCCTTGTCTGATACAACAAAGCACTAGTAGTAGTAGTAGTAGTAGTAGTAGTAGTAGTAGTAGTAGTAGTAGTAGTAGTAGTAGTAGTAGTAGTAGTAGTAGTTGTTGTTGTGTTGTTGTGTAGAAGTACAGTCTTTCCAATTAAAGTGATACCAGACGATCAAAAGGAAAACTGGAAAAGTGTGTGTGTGTGTGTGTGTGTGTGTGTGTGTGTGTGTGTGGTGTGTGTGTGGTGTGTGTGTGTGTGTGTGTTGTGTGTGTAACATCATAGTAACAAATAGAATACGCTCAATAACATAACAAGTTACTGATAATGCAAGTTAAGTTAAAGTCTGTCCCGAGCCTAAGGCTCATCAGGCCGGTGCTTATCCCGGTTTCTGTGGCGTTAAGCGACTGAGAGTCATAGACTCCTCCCTGGATAGGACGCCAGTCTATCGCAGGGTTAACCCCCAACACAAGGTTGGTTCCCCTTTAACACCTGGGTGGGATGAGAAAATAGCCATAAAGTGCCTTTTCCAAGGCACAACGCCTAGCCGAAAGCTGGGATCGAACCTGCAACCTTTAATTACAAGTCCAACGCCCTAACCACTAGACTACAGGGGCGGCTTGATAATGCAAAGTCCATTTAAAAAAAAAAAAAACAAAAATTGAATAATCATAACAATTGTACTAAGGAACTTGACTGTTAACCAACCTTTGGAAACATCAAACATCAAGTCTACATCATAGATAACTTATTCAGTAGAATATTTTAAAATGAGAGGCAAATACGGTTCTAAATTATTGCAATCTTTAATACTTGATCAATTAGTGTGTGTGTGTTGTGTGTGTGTGTGTGTGTGTGTGTGTGTGTGTGTGTGTGTGTGTGTGGTGGTGGTGGGTGGTGGTGTGGTGTGTGGTGTGTGTGTGTGATCAAAAGAGTGTAATAGTGTGAGATCAAGTGTGTGCAGGGGAATTAAAAACTGACATTATAGAAAGAAAGGTTTGATTTCTCACCAGCCTCCTTAGTGAAACAGTTATTGCCTTGGGTTAGGAACTGGAAGGTTGGGGGTTTGAATCCCATCAAAGTAACAGGGATTTGGGGGGCTCTGGCTGCCTCCTACTGAAAGTGAGTTTGCTGTGGGTTCATTGGGAAGACAGGAACCACACACTGACACAGTCAAGCTTCATCCATTTAGCGGATGTGATTCTGGGTGAGGCTAAAAATTACCTGACCAACATTGCATGTTTCTGTATTTCTCCGGCCCACTTGACACTGGGATAATATATTATGACAGGAAGCACAGACCTGTCACGTGGCCTCGAAGTATGCATATCCATAGCAGCACTATTCTATAACATCAACCTCACCATCATTGATCATCATGCTATTAAAAATAAAATCCTCTGATTTGGTGGCCCAAGTCTCACGATGACCTCAGTTTCGGTTCTCCACTCGCTGTGCTGTGCCCAGGAAGAGTTAGTGTCAAAGGTTCATGGGGGAAGGTGGTTGGAGGGACGTTGTGTTGACCGCCACCCTCGTTGGGCATGTCACTCAGTCTGGCTCTTTGACTGAACTATTTCTGTTGTCAGTAATCGTGGATGGAAGGCTTAGTAGATGTTAGCTAGGAACAGGTACAACTGGACACCACTAAAGTGACATAGTAGCAGCTCAGGGCTCTCGGGCTGGTGGCCCCACGGCAGCCTGACATTGCTGAGGTTGATGTGGACTTCGAACCCTGAAGATGGGGTGAAACAACTCTGGGTATGTCTGGGAATGAATGATTGAAATGCAGCATGGGAAGAGCAGGACAGAAACATCACAGAAGATAATGGTATGCTAAAGGTGTTCCGTAACCTATGTGGTCGTAGGGGAGCGAGGCCTCAGAGACCTCAGTATTGAGGGCGGCGCCCATCTCCTTTCCCTCGCTGCTTTACCTTCCCTGACCCTAAAGAGGGTAGGTACCCATTTACAGCTGGGTGAACTGGGGGACTGTACTGAATCCAAGGCAGGCAAACAGTCACCCACCCAAGTTCGATGCTGCTTAACCTTAGCTTGGGGAAAGCGAGTGCTCTGACCACTGAGCTATCCCGACCCCATAAAGCAGAAGTTAAAGCTGCAAAAGAAAGAAACTCATTTTCCCCACCTCTTCTCAAGGAGTCATTTGGGAACTGCACTGAACTGTGCATGAGAAAATGTAGAGTCTGTCGGAATTTATTTATCTATTTATTTATCCTTTTATTTCGAGGATAATGGAATAAGCACTCATTTGATTTTTCACACCCAGACCCCGTGTGTATGCAGTTTTGTCAATTTTGTCATCTGTTCCCACAGGCACACAATAGCCTACACTTCTGTAAAGTGGAATGGGTTTTAAATATAACGTGTACGCAAGATGTTCACCGTGCCTCGTCTCATCTCTTGGGGGAGCGGAGTCGGCACTGATGTTAACTCCAGATGAAAAATCCTCTTGAACGAGATTCGAGCCGGGGTTAGCAGGTCACGAGCGCAATTTGACGACCCGGGTTCCGTTCGAGGAGATTTTTCTCCTGGAGTTAACATCAGCGCTCACTCCACTCTCCCCCAAAGTCCTTCGGATGAGACTATAAACCGAGGCCACGTGTGTGAATGCACGCAGAACATCTTGAACACGTTAAATCCTGTTCCGCTTTTCGTAAGAGTAGGCCATCGTGTGCTGGTGGGAACACATGACATTAACAAAACTGCATACACACGGGGACTGGATGTAAAAAAGCCTTGAGTGCTTATCCCATTATCCTCAATATATAAGAATAAAACAAAAATAAAAAATAAATAAAATAAAAGCCACAACTCTAACCACTAGGCTATCCGTCCCCCGAATTGTGTGCCGGTGGGAAAGGATGACAGAATTTACAAAACTACATACACACGGGGACTGGATGTAAAAAAAACCCATATGAGTGCTTATTCCATTATCATTGAAATAAAAGGATACATAGAAATAAAAATAAATAAAAATAATGTTTACTCCAGTTGGAAAAAACCCATTGAACTACAGTGAGTGTATTTAAACCCTCACCATCAGAAATGGTAAGTTCGACGCTCCAATCATAAAAGTCTGCCGACTTCTTTGAAGCTGAAGAGCGATCTCAGATAATTTGTTTCGGTTTTAATTTTCTACCGTTCATGATACCATGAAACGGTCATGTCTTCCGCTCATATATCTAACAGAATTTGACTCCCTTGCTTCTTCCCTCATCATCGATGCGATGCTCTTGCTATTTTTGGACTGTTGAATCAAACGCAAACTACGCATGCGCTTTTAACAATGGCGGCGCTTGATTGTCTGAAAGCAAAGAAGCGCTACCAACAGGCAAAATAACTGATCGTGTGCGATCAACAACAGGGGGGAAAAATCGTAAGAACTGTTTGCTTTATTAATGGACTGTGTGCTTTGTTGATTTAATGGATCCACTAACCGGTTGCATAAATGTGCCTTCGATTTTTTTTTCTCGTGTGGTGATGCCAGACAGTGAATCATTGTTGACTGATTTCCCATCAAAGTTGCAGACGAAAGGATGCTTGGGCCGATTGCACGCGTACGCTTACACCTCTTAGGCCTATCTGCTGTAATGATAGATCTTCTCATCATTGCAAGTGACAAAAACTGTGCAAACCGGACTAACGATTAGTTTTAGATGATGATGCTTTGACTTGGTTCTAGAATAAGAAAGGGAAAAAGTTTGCGCAAGATCGGAGGCAGCGCGTGGGAGCAACTCGGCAAGAGCAACATCTTGATGCCTTTACGACTTCAGACACGTAATTTCGTAGGATTTTTTCGACCTTTTCATGAAAATAGCGTTGGAGGTTTGCCTACTCATTTTATCATAAAGAGTAGATCTGCAGTGATTTGTATGAAATTTAAAAAAAAAAAAAATCCTGAATGCGATTTTGATCATTTAACTTAACAGCAAAAAAAAAAAAAATCTTTTAAAGCCTATGACATAAGATAACTGTGCACACATTTATTAATGATATGTAATTATCTGATTTATGTTATCAATTAATTTATTCCATAATAAATTGCTTGCAAAATATAGAATCCATGGAGCTACCAGCCCACAAATAACATTGTCACTGCAGGAACACAATTACAAAATTTATACCAATTCAAGGCAGTTGATAAAATTATTAACAGCAAAAAACATACTTTGGAACAAAATATGATTGTGGAAACAGCCCTGGACTTGAATGCTGCAATGCACAGTGCAAGTTTTGCAAAAGGCATCAAGTGAACAAGCAAAAAGTTGAAAAGCATTTGAATTAATTATAGAAAGGATCAAATATGATGCATTTGAAGAGAATGCATGTAATAATATTTGGAAGTGGTTTTAAAATGAAATGCATTTTGAACTTGATGATATATCTATTATATAATGCATGTGTTTTAAAAAAAAAGTGCTACTTGTACTGCCAGTGGTATGGCCCTATGGGTGCAGCTGCATGTTCAGCCATTATTTTTAAAATAGTTATAAAAAATAATGTCTTATACTAGATTACTGTGGGAGCCATCAGGTTCATAATTTGCATCCAAGTTTATTTTTGATTACATTGAAGCAGAAACTACTTTAGTTTTATATCTTTGCAGGTATAAAAATAAGAAAGGAAGAAATCAGTTGTTGAAAAAGGTTGCTCAATTTAAGAAGATTAACACAAGTTTGTAAACAGTATTACTTCCTAGAATGTTATTCAGTGATCTTTTATTATATATTTTTTTATTGAAGTTCTTTTAAAGAAAAAACAATCTTTAAGTTGCAACTATAAGTGCTTGGATTTGTTTGCTTTACAAAATTCAACAATATAGTATACCAAACACCATGATTATTATTTATTATTAATTATTATTATTAATCGATTAATAATAATAATTATCATAATAATAATTACAATAATTATCAAGTTGTACTTGTAGGAACAGACACTGAGCAGCATGCGCACTCTTTGTGAACATGCACACACACAGTGACACACACACACACACACACACACACACACACACACACACACACACACACACACACACACAGTGACACATCTGCACACACACGCACACACACATGCACACACACATGCCACACACACCACACACACACACACACACACACACACACACACACACACACACACACACACACACACACACACACTCGCAGATTATCACTCAAGATTGCTGCATTTTTGTTCACAAACTACTTTCTTCAGGTTAACTCTAAAATGCAAAGTTTACCCCGAAACACAAACAAACGCATTAATGCACCCATTAAAAACAGATTAGTGTTGCTGATGAAGGTGAATTGGCAGTTCTAATGTTTGCTTTGACTTCAGGATGCAGTATAGCTTCTTTGTCTTTAGAAGTTTAGTTTGGTTGCTCTTGTGCTTTCCCATTACTTAGTGAGGTCTATCATCATTGTTCAGCTTATAATTATGTTGATTTATAATATTATTCTTGAATATATACTAGTTTAGTAGTATTTGTTTTGGTCTCCAAGTCCAATTGTTTTTACTTGTAAAAAATCAGTGTTCAGCTTCCTATCAGTTGTGTAGATGAATATGACTTTTTTTTTTAATCATTACTTTTTTTTTTCTCCAATTCAGCAATTGATTTTACTTGTCAAATTTCTTTCATTGATAAAGTCAGGTCGTGTTCAGATGGTCACCATTTAGTTTCAGTGTCATGTATAAAGAATGTCATAACGCCTTTAATAAGCTGTCAAATATAAATTTATCTGTACACCAGTACATAACTTTTTCTGGTGTTCTTTCTTTATCTAAATTAATTAAGATTTTTTTCTCATGTTCTTCCTCCTTTTTTAAGGTGCGTACATTTTGTATGATATTCTTTTTCAGTTTTTAAAGCTTTTGTACACTTTTGTAATGCTTTTGCTCTGATTTGGAAATATGAACTGAAAATGTTTTTTTTAATGGTTGTCTTGAAAATTTGTGTAGAACTTAAGGCATGGTGTTGTGTAAAGTTTGTTTACACTTTAGTAATGTTGTGCTCTGTTTTGGAACTAAAAATCTGTATGATTTTTTTTTTTTGGTGGTTGTCTTGAAAATGGTCACAGATGTGATGACGGTATGATGTGGTGTTATAAGTTTTTGTGGTTGTCTTGAAAAAAATGGTCATAGATGTGATGACGGTGTGATGTGGTGTTGTAAGTTTTTCTCATGATTTTCCTCCTGTTTTCAGGTGCTTCATAACTGCCCCTGCAGCAGGCTTGCTTGGTGCAGGTGGATTAGCGATCAATGCGTCTGTTGTGAAGGCGGCGGCGAGGCAGGTATGCTTGGCATCAGCATACACCTGCCCTCCCTGTCACTGTCCTCTTTGACATGCTGAGAAGGCAAAGGTAGGCCCCACATGTATAGAAATTACTTCCTTCCCACCAGTCTCCGTGTCGATTCCCTTTTCAAAATTTTTTTTTTTAATTTTTTTTTACTAGTGTCCAGGACAGAAATATGTATTTAAGTAAAATTGTATCTTGTTCTTACATTCAAAACTTTCAGAAAGCTGTATATTTATATTTTAAAAAATGTTTTTTTAAAAAGTTTACACGGCTCAATGATTTGTGAAATGTCCTGTTGAAAAGGAGAGTGTTATTTATATTTTGTTCTGTGCTGCAGCCTTAAGGTGCTAGTTGGCCTTTGGAGAACATCTCCAACACTGACTGTCTGTGTGGCCAAGATAGTGGGGTATGCTGTGGGCAAGGCATCTCCACTATAATAAAAAATCTGCCCAGTTTCGGAAACAGCAGCTACCTCCTCCGCTGTTTTGGAGGTCACTGTCGAACACGATGTACAAACAACAGAGTTTTTATGGCTCTATAATTTGTGAAACGCTTGTCTGATAAGTGATATTTAGAGTTTTCATAGCTGTCTCTCAGCTCTCTGTAAAATGTCTTCTGGATGAGTAATATTAATAGTTTTCATGGCTCTGTGACTGGTGAAACATTCTCCTGATAAGTGATTAAACCGAGGCATAGGGACTGTCTTTGTGAAATGCCCTGCTAATATTCAGAATTTTCGTGGAGCTCTATAATTCATTGATTGATGCAACATTTTAATTCCTGAAACATTTGACTTAGCACAGCTAATTCTTTTGAGAAATGTCCGCCTCATATTCAGAGTTAAAAAAAAAATTGTGAAACACTCTGTCCATATTCAGAGTTTTTATAACTCTGTGGCAGTGTACTATAACAGTGTCACTGTCAGTCTGTTCCATATTTGTGAAACAGTCTGTTCTTGATTCAAGTTTTCAAAGAGCTTTCTCTTTCAAAGGGAGTGGGATAGTTAAGTGGTTAGAGCACTTGCTTTTCCCCCAAGTCAAGGTTAAGCAACATGAATGGGTGACCATTTGCTTGCCTTGGCTTGAGTACAGTTCCCCAGTTCACCCAGCTGTCAATGGGTACCTGCCTTCTTTAGGTTTAGGGAAGGTAAAGCAGCGGGGAGAGGAGATGGGCACCGCCCTCAACATGCTGGCCCCTAGAGAAGCTGAGGTTTCTGATGCCTCGTTCCCCTTCGACCACGTGGGACATCATTAACTTTGTACCTTTATTTCAAAGTATATTCACTGTACTGTAACAGCACAAGTCTATTTGCGAAACAATGTTCATGTTCATAGTTTTTAAAGTCTATTTCAAAGTACTATTTTATTTTTTATTTATCCTTTAATTTCGCGCATAGTGGAATAAGCAGTTAAATATGCTTAAATTTTTTTTTTTTTTTACATCCAGTCCCCGTGTGTATGTAGTTTTGTCTGTTTTGTCATCCATTCAGTATTACTGAAAAGTATCAGTCTATTTATAGTATCTGTGAAATGGTCTGTTCGTGATCAGAGTTTTCAAAGTGCTGTTTTGAAGTATTCTGTAACAGCATCAGTCTATTGGTGAATCAGTCTGCTATTGTTCAAAGTTTTTATAACTCTTAGTCTTATTCCAAGCATTCTGCTCATATTCAGAGTTTTCATAGCTCAGTATGATGAAGTTCTTTACTTCATTATCTCCCCCCCCTCTCTCTCTCTCTCTCTCCCTGTGTCTCGTCTTCTCTCTCTATTTCTCTCTGTGTCTCTCTTGTCTATCTGTTCTCTCTCTCTGTCTCTCTGTCTATCTCTATCTCTCTCGTGTCCTATGTCTCTCTGTGTCTGTCTCTCTGTGTCTCTCTCTCACTCACTGTCCCTGTCTCTCTTACTTTCTCTTCTCTCCCCCCCCCCCCTACCCCCTCTCTCTCTCTCTCCCTCTCTCTGTGGTTATATTGTTGTGGTTGCCGCAAGAACTAGTCAGAAAGCATAAGGGAGCTGGTTATCTCACAGACAGAAAGAGCAGCATTCTCACTTAGGGAAGGGAGGAAGGTCTTGCCAAAGAAGTTGTCCTTTGGGATACGAGTGATCATTTTCACCTGTCACACAACAGTGTAAGTGTGCACAGGGGTATGAACGATCACTGTCACCTGTTACACAGTTATTCAAAGTGTGCACTGTGCTTCGTGTACTCATTACGTAATAATTTGTCATCACAGGGGGGGGGGGGGGGGGGAGGAGAGGGAGAGAGAGAGAGAGAGGAGAGAGAGAGAGAGAGAGAGAGAGAAGGGGGGGGGGGGGGGGGACTTATTAGTGCATCTTTCTATTTCTAAAAAAACCCAAACCCCACCAACAAATAAAATCAACATTCATTGCCAACAGCTTGGTACTGAGTGTAAGGTTTTTATTAAAAAAAAAGGGAGTGAAAAGAAAAAAAATCATGTAATGATATGTGTGATGTATACATGTACTGTGTATGATTCTGTTCCACTAGGAATTCCCTCTTGTCTATCCCTCTCGGTTTTAAAAATTTTTTTTTTGAGGACCTGGTGTAAAGAAGTCTCTGGCTTATCCATATTTCCTCAATAAAAATTTCAAGTATTCTCTTTGTTTCTTCCTAAGGTTAAGCAGCATTGAGCGTGGTTACCTTTAATTGGATGGGTGACCGTTTGCACACCTTGGCACAGGTACAGCCTCCCAGTCCTCACAGCTGTCAATGGGTACCTGCCCTCTTTAGGGTCAGGGAAGGTAAAGCAGCAAAGGAGAGGAGATGGGTGCTGCCCTCAATATGCTGGCCCCTAGAGAAGCTGAGGTCTCTGATGCCTTGCTGCCCTACGACCACATAGGTTATGGGATACCTTTACCTTTTTTTTTTTTTTTTTAATCCAGTGTCAAATTTGTTGCTTATGTAAGTGTGAATTGATTATATAAAGCAGATCTGTCAGATGAGAACATAAACTGAGGTCCCATGTGCGAATGCATGCAGAACATCTTGCTTACATGTTAAAACCTGTTCTGCTTTTTGGAAGAGTAAGCCTTTGTGTGCTGGTGGGAACGGATGACAAAATTGACAAAACTGCAAAACACACGGCTGGCTGTACAAAAAGCACATGAGTGTCAATTCCATTATCCTTGAAATAAATTATAATAATGCTGGCATTGAAAGACATTATTCCCTAGAATTTATTTATTTATCATTATTTTTTTTTTTTCTTTATTGAATCTTTTGTAAATCTTTTCAAAATGATTGAGGAGTTGTAAGTTGTTACCTGCACTTATTTTTCCTCTACTACTTTCCCTCAATGAAATAAATTATAAAGGAATAAAATTTTTAAAAGAATAGAATAATGATCAAATACACCATTTCCTTGTCCCCTTATCCACCCTTCCCTACCTGTTCAAAAAAGAGAGAGAGAGAGAGAGAGAGAGAGAGAGAGAGAGAGAGAGAGGAGAGAGAGAGAGAGAGAGAGAAAAGAAGGCATGATTTTCAGTCAATCAGTGCCTCTCTGATCTTTTCTTTGGTACTGAGAATCTTGTTTTGTTTTGTCAAGTTACTTCAGGTACATAATCACATCACAAAGACTTGTTGAAGGAATGGAGTCAGTCTGTCAGACCCAGTGTGAGGGTTTTTTTATTTTTTTTTATAATAAAAGTCTCGTCAGAGCCATCTCCAGCTTTTGTGTTTAGGTCTGTTGTTCATGGTAAATGAAGTAGGTCATTGATCGCCCGCCCTCCCTCTGTCGTCAGTGTAGAGAGTGTCATGTTCTGAAAGGTTGGTGGCGAGACGTCTGCCTTGCAGTATGAACATTCAAGACAAAAGAGCTGGTCAATTAAGAATGGTTTAAGTTAAAGGTTGATAAAGGCTGATGAGATAGAGGAACAAAACAAGTCATGAAAGCAATCCTTCAATCAAGGGGAATGCTGTTTTGTGTGTGTGTGTGTGTGTGTGTGTGTGACTGTGTGTGTGTGTGTGTGTGTGTGTGTGTGTGTGTGTGTGTGTGTGTGTGTGGTGTGTGTTGTGTGTGTGTGTGTATGTGTGTTGGTGTGTGTGTGTGTGTGTGTGTGTGTGTGTGTGTGTGTGTGTTGTGTGTGTGGGGTGTGTGTGTGTGTGTGTGTGTGTGTGTGTGTTGTGTG
>CM060339.1:40154424-40161924 GCA_030674155.1 Stramonita haemastoma | reverse complement strand
GTGTGTGTGTGTGTGTGTGTGTGTGTGTGGTGCGCGCGGGCGCATGTGTGTGTGTGTTGTGTGTGTGTGTTTGTGTGTGTGTGTGTGTTGGTGTGTGACTCTGTGTGTGTGTATGTGTTGTGTTGGGCTGTGCTGTGCTGTGTTGTGTTGTGACTGTGTGTGTGTTGTGTTTGTGTGTGTCACTGTGTGTTGTGTGTGTGTGTGTGTGGTGTGGTGTGGTGTGTGTGTGGTGTGTGTGTGTGTGTGTGTGTGTGTGCTGTGTGTGCTGTGCTGTGCTGTGTTGTGTTGTGTTGTGTGTGTGTGACTGTGTGTGTGTGCGTGTGTGTGTTGTGTTGTGTTGTATTGTGTTATGTGTGTGTGTTGTGTTTAGAGAGAGAGAGAGAGAGAGAGAGAGAGAGAGAGAGAGAGAGAGAGAGAGAGAGAGAGAGAGAGAGAACTCACTGGCTAGAAGTAGAACTGCCAGAGTAAATATGTTGAGAATGTGAGCATGCAAATTATGATGAGAATGCGATGGGCTGGAACCAAGTAGGAAAAAAAAGAAGAGAAAAATCTTGAAGGAATGTATGCATAAGTTCACCATCCCCCCCTTCGCTCCCCCACCACCACTTTTCCACAAGGGTATCAAAGGCAATTAAAGAAGAAGGAAGCAAAAACCCACTTGGTTATTTTGGACATTGTACCAAGCAATCAGAGAGAGAGAGAGAGGAGGGAGGGAGGGGGGGGTAGCAAAGGAAAACCAAATTCCCAGGTATTCAAGAACCTTTTAGGTGTTGATGGGAGTGGTGTGTGCGCATGTGTTTTAAGTGCTGTGTCTGTGTATGTGCTAGCGTTATGTGCGAGGGATGCATGTTACAGGAACCCTGTGTGCATGATGAGTACATTTCACACATCACAGCACTGCACACACACACACACACACACACACACCACCACACACACAATACACACAACACACACACACACACACACTCACGCAGCACGCAGTATCAAGCAACACACACACACACACATCACACACACACACACACACACACACACACACACACACACTAACACACAACACACACACACACACACACACACACACACACACACACACACACACACACACCCTCAGATACATGTACAGATCTAGCAATCACACACACACACACACACACACACACACACACACACACACACACACACACACACACACACACACACACACCATGATATTTTTGCCAGGTTGTGTAAGATTACAACTCCCTAGACAGGTGCCTGAGCAGAGTGTGAGGAGGAGGAAGAGGAGGAGGAGAAGGTGAAAGGAGCAAGGAGGAGTCAGAAGGGGGGGGAGGGGAGGGGGGGGGGGCAATGATCGAGGTTTTGGGAGGGGTGACTATGACCCTGTGTGTGTGTGTGTGTGTGTGTGTGTGTGTGTGTGTGTGTGTGTGCGCCGTGCGGCATGTGTGTGTGCCTGTGTTTGACTTTGTGTGTGCACACGCACGTGTAAGTGTGAGTGAGTGAGTGTGTGTGTGCATGTCTGTGCGTGTGTTGTGTGTGTGTGGTGTGTGTGTGTGTGTGTGTGTGTGTGTGTGTGTGTGTGTGTAGCGCATTTGTGTGTGTGAGAGAGAGTGAGTGAGTGAGACTAATTAAACAAAAAAGATAATATGTAAACTCTGTGCGCATGTATGTGTGTGCACATAATACGTGTGTGTGTGTGTGTGGGTATGTGAGTGTGTGTGTGTGTTTTGTGCGCGTGTGCGATTCTGTGTGTGCAGAAATGGAGGGGGGTTAAGGGGGGTGGGCACAAGAACAAATTTAAGCAAGAATTATTATAACTGATACAGTGATAGAAAACTGGTGCTTGCATGTGTCGTGTGTCTGTGCATGCAAGTACATGATGTATGTGATGTAGCATAGACTGGGAAGACAGTTTGTGAGAAAAAGTGCTACAGATAGGCAGTGAGAAACAGAGAGAGAGAGAGAGAGAGGGGGGGGGGGAGCTACAGAAGGAACAGCACGGGGCAGCGATCATCATGAGACCCGGCAGATGCTTGTGCACTACAAGTAGTCAGTGATGAATGAGAGAGGGAAGGAGGAGGAGAGAGAGAGAGGACTGAGAGAGAAGGACAGACAGCAGACAGAAGAGACAGACAGACACAGACAGGACCGGAGAGCTGGAGAGAAGAGAGCAGGATGAGATAGAGAGGAGAGAGGAGGAGAGGAGAGAGAGAGAGAGAGAGAGAGAGAGAGAGAGAAGAGAGAGAGAGAGAGAGAGAGAGAGAGAGAGAGAGAGAGAGGTGGTGGGAGGTGGATGGAATATGACACAAAAGTGAGGGAGAGTGTATGAATTTGAGAGAGAGGGTGTGGAGGTGGGTGGGAAAGGTCT
Source organism: Stramonita haemastoma (assembly GCA_030674155.1). Lineage (NCBI taxonomy): Eukaryota > Metazoa > Mollusca > Gastropoda > Neogastropoda > Muricidae > Stramonita > Stramonita haemastoma. The sequence continues at coordinate 40,159,553 of CM060339.1, read as the reverse complement.
CTAGATGGATGAGAGAGAGAGAGAGAGAGAGAGAGAGAGAGAGAGAGAGAGAGAGAGAGAGAGAGAGAGAGAGGATGGGGGGGGGGGGGAGGGAGTAAATCTTCTCCTCACCTTTACTTTTATTATCCACTGCCAGCAGCACACAGGCTACTAGTGCCACAGAACTGAAGTTTTAGAACAGTACAGTATATAACAAGGATGGGTAGGGGGATAGAGATCTATGGGAGGGAGGAGGAGGAGGAGGGGGTAGTGTTGAAAAAGGGGAGGAGGGGAGAGGGGATATGGAGTATGGGGTGGGGGGGGGGGGAATTCTGGGAGAAAGGGGGTGGTAGTGGTGGTGAAGTTAGGATGCCTACTTTGAGCTAAGGTTGTGAAAGTGCATTGTGTGGGGTTGTAGTGTAGTGCTCAGGGGCAGAGATAGTAGTAGCAGTAGTAGTGTTGGTGTGTGTTGTTGTGTGGTGGTGTGTGTGGTGCGTGCGTTGCGTGCGTGCGTGCGTGGTGGTGGTGGTGAGTGGGAGAGAGGTGTGTGTGTGTGTGGTGTGTGTGTGTGGTGTGTGTTTGGTGTGTGTGGTGTGGTGTGTGTGTTTGTGGTGTGTGTGTGTGGTGGAGAGAGAGAGAGGAGAGAGAGAGAGAGAGAGAGAGAGAGAGAGAGAGAGAGAGGGTCAGATAGACAGACACACAGACACAGAGACACAGACATAGACAGACACACAGACAGCACTACAGCACACACACACACACACACACACACACACACACACACACACACACACACACACACACACACACACACACACACACACACACACCAGCAAACAGACACATAGTGGCATTAGTGCATGTGTGTGTGTGTGTGTGTGTGTGTGTGTGTGTGTGTGTGTGTGTGTGTGTGTGTGTGTGTGTGTGTGTGTGTGAGTGAGAGAGTGAGTGAGAGAGAGAGAGTTAGACAGACAGCTAGACAAACTAAATCACGCAGGATATGATTCACCATATTATCACACTGATGTAAATAATCTGTGCTGTATGCGTGTGTGTAAATCATAATAAATGCGTGTTCATATGTAATGGTTGTTTGAGCACACCCCGGATTTGTATGTGGGAGAGAATGGGGTCACAGAAGGTTTTGAGTAAAGCAGGGGGAGAGGGGGAGGGGGGCGTAACAGAAGGTATAGCGTTGGAGGAAGGTGGGAAGGGGGAAGGCAGGGAAAGGTGTGTTTGTGTGTGGGGGGGGTGTGGGGGGGGGGGGGAGGAATCATGCAGGAAGACTTTTCACTACACTAACTCGTGAAGCGGAAATGTTGCATTGAAAGGAGTGCATGTGTTGTACGTGTGTGTGTGTGACGCACGCACGCAGCGCTGCGCGCATGTGTGGTGTGTGTGCGTTTGTGTTTGAAGGCAAGTCAAAAAATAGTTTTTATTGAGGTTAAAGATTAGGCTTAAAAAATGCTTTTTTTTCCTGCCCTCATCATTGTGTGTGTGTGTGTTGTGTGTGTGTGTGTGTGTGTGTGTGTGTGTGTGTGTGTGGTGTGTGTGTGTGTGTGTGTGTGTGTGTGGACTCTGTGTGTGTATGTGTGACTCTGTGTGTGTGTATGTGACTCTGTGTGTGTGTGTGTGTGAGACTCTGTGTGTGTGTGAGACTCTGTGTGTGTGTGTGTGTGACTCTGTGTGTGTGTGTGTGACTGTGTGTGTGTGTGTGTGCGCGCGCGTGCGTGCATGCATGTGTGCATGTGCGTGTGTGGTGTGTGCAAGCATGCATTTATATGTGTGTGTGTGTCAGGTGTGTGGGGATACCCACTGGCTGTACTATCTCCACTTTATCATCCTGTTAACAATCACCCCAAGTGGATTGACTGGGAGTGGCAGTGGGTGGTGGTGATGATGGTGGCTGTAGAAGTTAGTGGTGGTGGTGGTGGTGGTAGTACTGATGATGCAGAGGTTTTCCCCCAGATTTTGTCTGCTATCTGTTGTAGTGTGTAGAATTCTGAGACTGCAATCTGTTGAGGGTTGTCTTGGATTGGAGGTGATAAAACAGATCAGTGTGTGTGTGTGTGTGTGTGTGTGTGGTGTGTGTGTGTGTGTGTGTGTGTGTGTGTGTGTGTGTGTGGTGTGTGTGTGTGTGTGTGTGTGTGTGTGTGTGTGTGTGTTGTGTTGTGTGTGTTGTGTGTGTGTGTGTGTGTGTGTGTGTGTGTGTGTGTGTGTGTGTGTGTGTGTGTGTGTGTGTGTGTTTACATTAACAAAAAGATAGGAGGAGGAAAGTTTTGGAGTAAGGTGTTGAAAGCGGATTGACCTTTGTGAATGGAATACTCTATGTGTGTGTGTGTGCAAGGTGCAAGTTTTCCTTTTTTGTGTGTGTGTAAGTGTTGGTTCCTGGTGTGAATCATCTGTCTCAATCTTGTGAACTTTGTCTTGAGAATCTAAATATTTAGAAAAATTTTAAAAATATATAACGTAACTCGAAAGATTAGAAAATGTGGAACATAAACGTTTAAGTTGAGTTTGGAAACAAAGATGTGTTAGATTTAACACCAGAAGTTGGGTCTAAATCACGAATCGGATTCATAGTTTATGTTTCCTTTGTTTTTTTTGTAATTTTTTTTTTTATAGATAATTAAAAAAAAAAAAATTTCTTCAGATTGAAATTGCCAAACTTTTGTATCATTGACGCTGCAGAATCAAAGGGATGGAGTTGTGGGGTTTTGTCCATTTGGTTGGTTGGTTTGTTTGTTGTTGTTGTTTTGGTTTGATAGGGAAGAAGCGTTGAAGTCAGTCTGAATCTGAAGTATTCTTTGAAACTAGATGAAGAGTCCTTCGGATGAGATCTGTGTGTCAACGCATGCAGAACATATTGCACACGTGGTAAATCCTGTTCCGCTTTTTGTAAGAGTAGGCCATTGTGTGCCGGTGGGAACAGATGACATTTACAAAACTGCATAATATGGGGGACTGGATGTGAAAAAGCTCATGAGTGCTCATTCCGTTATCCTTGATGTAAAAGAATAAATAAAAAATATAAGAGTTACTGTGCTGAGATTAGTCTCTGGCTCCGTGGTCCACAGTGCACAGAAAACCAAAACGTGTGTGGATTTCTTCAATTTGGGAAATTTGTAAAAGCTAGGGGTGTGTGGTGTAGGAAGCTAGGGGTGTGTGGTGTGTGGTGTGGAGGTAGGGGTGTGGTGTAGGAAGCTAGGGGTGTGTGGTGTAGGAAGCTAGGGGGTTGTATGGTGTAGAAGCTAGGGGTGTGTTGTTGGTGTAGGAAGCTAGGGGTGGTGTGTGGTGTAGGAAGCTAGGGGTGTGTGGTGTAGGAAGCTAGGGGTGTGTGGTGTAGGAAGCTAGGGGTGTGTGGTGTTGGAAGCAAGTGTGGAATACTCCAAATTGTAGTGGGTGAGGTGGTGTGTTTTCCTGTGCAGTACTAACTTACAAGTCTGAATAGTATTTGGCAGGCAGGCAGTTTGTACATGTAGACAGTGGTGATGATCAGCGTAATGATGAGGGAAGTGTATTGATCAGCGTAAGGAACGACACACAACACCTGCCATGTTGCCAGTGTCTGGAGTGCCAGGTTATTCAAGACATGACACCAGAGGTGGCCCAGCCCAACCCGCCGTCTAGTACTGTACAGCTCCAGGAAAAACTCTGGGTGGTGGGGGGGGGGGGGGGGGTCACTGCGACAGACTGCAGCAGACTTTGCCATCCACAGCAGAATGCAAATTTGGCACAGGCATGGGAACACAGAAGAAGAAGAAGAAGAAGAAGAAGAAGAAGAAGAAGAAGATGATGAATTTCAAGACATGGATAGTGAGTGTGTGGAGAAAAAGGTTGGGAAAAATTACAGGTCTTGTTTTTATTTTTCTTGTGATTTGGTAAGACTTGTGTGTGTGTGTGTGTGTGTGTGTGTGTGTGTGTGTGTGTGTGTGTGTGTGTGTGTGTGTGTGTTGCACGTGTGTGTTTGTGCATGTGTGTGTGTGTGTGTGTGTGTGTGTGTGTGTGTGTGTGTGTGTGTGTGTGTGTGGTGTGTGTGTATTTAAACCTAATATTATGATTTTGTGTTGCTGGGTATTAAAAAAATTGTACAAAAGGAAAACAGGACAGAAAAATGAAGAAAGAGAGGGGGCGGGGGAGGACATTTGAAAAAGACAAATAAAAAACAAAAAGAGGAGCAAATGGGACATAGACTGAGAGAGTGAGAGAAAAAGACAGAGAGGGAGAAGACAGACAGACAGACAGACCCACAGACAGACAGGCAGACAGATAGGAAGACAGACAGACATGCAGACAGACAAATTGGAACACCTGGAGAAGGACAGACAGACAGACAGACAGACAGACAGACAGACAGACAGACAGACAGACAGACAGAGAGGGGAGAGAGAGAGAGAGAGAGAGAGAGAGAGGAGAGAGAGAGGAGAGAGAGAGAGAGAGAGCTTAGCTTTGGAACATGAATTTTTGTGTTTGTAAAATAAGTTTGGGAGTTGTCTTGTTATGAGAAAGTATTCATGAGAGTTGTATACATGTGTATGTTGATACAGGTTGGATGTATTTGCTGTATAACTATACTTGAGAGGAGGGGTGGAAGAAGGGAGGCAGAGAGAGAGGAGAGAGAGAGAGAGAGAGAGAGAGAGAGAGAGAGAGAGAGAGAGAAGAGAGAGAGAGAGAGAGAGACGCACACACACACACACACACACACACACACACACACACACACACACACACACACACACACACACACACACCTCACTCACTCATGAGGGGGGTGGGAGAAGAGAGGCAGAGAGAGAGAGGTAGAGGTAGAGAGATGTTATAGAAATATAATCTGGTGTTTTAGTCATTCCAAGCTTAGGAGTTGTCTGTCTGTAATCTTGAACATGTGACAAACTGTTTCTAAGATGCGCTGACCTTGTGATACTGGCGAAAGTAGCTCTAGAAGAAACCTCTGGATCTGGATGCTGAAGGAGAATAATATCATGTATCACATTCACAATGCTATGAATCTGATAGATAGAGCAAGAGGAATTGTTTCCACAGACTTTGACCAACATTGTCTCTCTGTTTTTCAGTATTTCTCATCCGCCTCTGAGTCTGACATTGTCTGTTTGTCACCTCTGTCCATGTGTCTGAGTGTCAAGTGTCTA
>CM060339.1:40146924-40149424 GCA_030674155.1 Stramonita haemastoma | reverse complement strand
TTGCCATCTATCAGTTACCCTTTGCCGACTTTTAGTTACCCTTTGCCTTATTACCTGTATTGTCCCGTCAGTAGTTGTTTCACGTGGGTGGTAGGATAGGACTAGGAGAGAGGAAGGGTACCTCCTCCCCGCCAGACAGACAGACAGAGAGAGAGACAGACAGACAGACAGACACACAGACAGCGACACAGACAGACAGACAGACAGACCCTCCCTGTACTTCCCCTCTTGACTGTGTGCATGTGGCTATGCCTCATTTCACTTTCTCCCCCACTTCCTCTGTACTTTTCCTCCTCCTCCTCCTTTGGCTTCTTCGTCACCTTTTACCTATTGGTTGTCTTGCCATCTTCTCTGCTGAGGAGAAAGTCTGGTTATCGTTATGGAAATCTGGTTGTGTCAAAAAGGTGGGGGGGGGGGGGGGGGGAAGGATTTCTATTTACTTTCCTGGGGGTGAGGGGATTGGGGGGGGGGGGGGTAGAGAATGATCTCGCGATTATGGGAATTTTTGTGTGTGTCTTTAAGGTGAGATTTTCTGTTTTACTGGGTAGAATTCAATTGTTTCTCCTCTTATATGGCAATTTGGTTGTTTCAAAAGGTAAGAGTTTTTGCTTTTCTGAATGTTCCCACTCTTATAGTCTGTTGGACCATTGGGGCACCTCTGAAGATTTCAGAAGTTCAACAGCTTTCTCCACTCCTCGTGGTTCTCTGCATTCTGTGGTATGTTGTTCCACAAGGCCCGTTCTGGTGTTGTCTTCCCATCGTTTTCTCTGTCTGCCTCTTCGTCTCCCTTCTTGTACTGTTCCCTGTAGGACAATATGCCAGTTCTGTTCGTGTGACGTGCTCGTGCGTACCTCTTCAGTTTGTGTCTTTTTTTCTGAAGTCAGTAAGTCTTCATATGGCCTGATGGCATTTTCCGTTCAGGTTTTTTTTTACTTCCTCATTGGTGATGTGATCTCAGTATGAGATAACAAGAAGTTTGCGGAAACTTCTCATCTACATTGCTTGTAATTTGCATCCTTCTTTCACTCAGTGTCAGCTTTTCTGAACTAACAGAACAATCGTATCATTTTCTCTACTCGGGATAAGGTCTGGTTGCTATTATGGAGATCTGGTTTTGTCAGAAGTTAAAAAGAGGTTTTTTTCTTTACTGGGTAGAAGTGTTCGTGTCTTATTCTATGCTCTGCCTAAGACTAGGGTCTCTGCCATGTATTGAGACTTCTTGTACGAGATATCTGCTATGTATTGAGACTTTTTTGTATTGAGATCTCTCGCCATTATTGAGATTTGATAGATCTGAGGCTTCTTGATGAGATCTGTGCCATGTATTGAGACTTCTTGTATGAGATCTGTGCCATGTATTAGAGATTCTTCTTGTTGAGAATCTCTGCACGTATGTATTGAGAGACTTTCTTGTATGAGATGTAGGATCTTGCTACGTAGTGTTTGAGATTTCTGCTACGTAATGTTTGAGATCTCTGCTACGTAATGTATGAGATCTGTGCCATGTATCGAGACTTCTTGTATGAGATCTCTGCCATGTATTGCGTTGTTGAGACTTGTAGTTTCAGGGCGTTACATCAAGGTTTGTCTCGGACAAAGCGAGATCAGCAGAATTACAGTTACTGTGCATCTCCGAATCTCTGCTCCACTTAACGTTCTTCTGTTGCTGTGACCAGCTTAGTGGCCACAGAAAGTGAAAGAGTGGAAATTATATGTCTCATTTTTTTTATCCCCCAAAATGAAAACAACACCCTACCTCCTTTTTAAAAAAAAAAAATCTAAACCCATAACAACAACAAATTCGCTACAATAACCTAAGAACAAACCACACACATCACTAGCACATGCGCATGCATGCACACGCACGCACGCACGTACGCTCGCATGCACGCGCGCACATAAGCACACACACACAGGCACGCACGCACACACACACACACACACACACACTCACACCACACTCACTCACTCACTCACTCACACACACACACACGCACCGCACACGCACGCACGCACACACACACACACAGGATCAATATCAGCAACATGTTTTTGATTAAACTTTTGTCTGAACAAGCCAGTTTTGCATTTTCCACTCTACAATTCGAAGGTTGATCCCCCCCCCCCCCCTTTCTCTCTCCCCCTTCTCACTCCCTCCATCCCCCCTCCCTCTCTCACTCCCTCCCTCTCTCACTCCCTCCCTCTCTGTCTGTCTGTCTGTCTGTCTGTCTGTCTGTCTGTCTTCTCTCTCTCTCTCTCTCTCTCTCTCTCTCTCTCTCTCTCTCTCTCTCTCTCTCTCTCTCTCTCTCTCTCTCCTCTCTCTCTTCTTCTCTCTAACTTTCAACAGGAGTGGATGGAGTTGCCGAATGTTCCTTTGCTACAATGTGGCTTCAAACTTCCATCACCACTTACATGCAGGGTTCAGTCAGCATTAAATTATAGCTAAATAGCACCCCCCCCCCCCCCTCTGCCTCCTCCTCCTCCTCAGGGGAGAGAGAGA
>CM060339.1:40139424-40141924 GCA_030674155.1 Stramonita haemastoma | reverse complement strand
TTGTTATTATCATCATTCTTATTTTTATCATTATACCACCCACCACCACCAACCCACCACCACGCACATCGTCGACCACACAGCGTACATTACGTCCACGCTCAAGTACAAACAAGCACCAACACATCAAACACACACACACCACTTCCACCTTCTCCACGCCACCACCACAAAAGACACTTGTTAGCCGTTTCCAGGCGCCGGGCAAATTACTTACCACCAAGCAACAATAGCGTACACGCTTTTTCCGTCCCCCTTCTTGCAGAAATGGAAGTCCTTGATTCCCCCTAAGAGCCATACAATTGAGGGGGTCAAGCCTTTGCATAATAGCCTGGTTGACTGACTGAGACACATTTTGTATACTTCAGGTTGGGTGGTGGTGGTGGTGGTGGTGGGGGGGGGGTGAATGAGGGAAGAGAGAGAGGAGGAATGTGTGTGTGTGTGTGTGTGTGTGTGTGTGTGTGTGTGTGTGAGTGTGGAAGTGTAGAGAGAGAGAGAGAGAGAGAGAGAGAGAGAGAGAGAGAGAGAGAGAGAGAGAGAGGTGTTTGTGCGCGTTGCGTGCGTGAGACAGACAGACAGGGTGTGAGTGAGTGAGTGTGTGTGTGTGTGTGGGGGGGGGGGGGGGGGGGGTGGGGGGAGAGAGAGAGAGAGAGGGGGGGGGATTGTTGGGTGGTAGAATTTGGGGAGGGGGGGGGATTAATGAATATCAGTAGGGAGGGAAGGAATCAGCCAAGGAAGTGTAACATGCCCCTCTCCCCCCCCCCCCCCCCTGCCCCCTTTCTTCCCAAAGTTTTTCTCACAATGGTAAGAGCGTGCGTGTGGTGGCGTCATGCCGTGTGTTTTACAAGACGTAGATTGGTAGAAACAACGGTCATGACTTGATTCTCCTGGGAGACAAGGGCCTGATTCTCCTGGGTTGTGTTCAACAGATGTGCACAGATAATGATGCATTGCTCATAAATAATGATGGGTTGCTCTGTGCTGTTTCACAGACAGTGATGTATTGGTCTGTGCTGGGGACATAGATGTGTTTCCCCTGTGTGATATGCTCTAGACAGCCATGTGCTTCCCGTGGATTATCTGCTGGAGATAAGGACACATTTCTCCTGTGTACAGTGATGTGTGTACGGTGACGTATTTCTCCGTGGACAGTGACGTATTTCTCCTGTGTACAGTGACGTGTGACGGTGACTAATTTCTCCTATGTAAGTGACGTATGTACGGTGACTAATTTCTCCTATGTACAGTGACGTGTGCACGGTGACATATTTCTCCTGTGGACAGTGACGTGTGTACGGTGACGTATTTCTCCTGTGGTACAGTGACGTGTGTACGGTGACATATTTCTCCTTGGTGTACAGTGACGTGTGTACAGTGGCGTGTGTACAGTGATGTATTTCTCCTGTGTACAGTGACGTGTGTACAGTGGCGTGTGTACAGTGATGTATTTCTCCTGTGTACAGTGACGTGTTTTTCCTGTGTGTACAGTGACATATTCTCTTGTGTATGTGTTTCTCCTGTGTACAGTGATGTGTTTCTCCTATGTCAGTGACATATTTCTCCTGTGTACAGTGATGTGTTTCTCCTCGTACAATGACAGTGCAATTCTCCTGTGTACAATGAATATTTCTCCTGCGTACATTGACGGTGCATTTCTCCTGCATACTATGACATATTTCTCCTGCGTACAATGACTACATTTCTCCTGCGTATAATGACGGTGCATTTCTCTTGCGTGCAATGAGGGTGCGTTTCTCCTGCGTGCAATGACGGTGCGTTTCTCCTGCGTACAATGACGGTGCATTTCTCCTGCGTACAATGACGGTGCGTTTCTCCTGCGTACAATGACGGTGCATTTCTCCTGCATACTATGACATAATTTCTCCTGCGTACAATGACTACATTTCTCCTGCGTACAATGACGGTGCATTCTCTGTTGCAATGAGAGTGCGTTCTCCTGCGTACAATGACCGTGCGTTTCTCCTACGTACAATGACCGTGCGGTTTCTCCTGCGTACAATGACGTGTCTTTCGTGTATTCTGTGCTGGAGGCAGGCACAGTGGAGGGTGGAATCCTTGTCTCATGGCTGTTCTCCTCAAGGTCAGCATTGCTTCTTACCTGCAGGTCTACCTGTAGTATACAATGTAACGTGAATTGTTGTCTGTTCTTCTGTGTGTGTGTGTGTGTGTGTGTGTGTGTGTGTGTGTGTGTGTGTGTGTGTGTGTGTGTGTGTGTTTGTCTCTGTCTCTTTTTCTCTGTTCTCCTCATGGTCAGCATTGCTTCTTACCTACAGGTCTACTGTATACAATGTAACGTGAATGTTGGTCTGTTCTTCCTCTGTGTGTGTGTGTGTGTGTGCGTGTGTGTGCATGCGTGCTGTGTGTGTGTGTGTGTGTGTGTGTGTGTGTGTGTGTGTGTGTCGTGTGTGTGTGTGTGTGTGTGTGTGTGTGTGTGTGTGTGTGTGTTTGTTTGTCTCTGTCTCTTTTTCTCTGTTTCTCA
>CM060339.1:40128305-40130805 GCA_030674155.1 Stramonita haemastoma | reverse complement strand
CTGGTAAGTTTTTCTAATGTAGCTTAACTGTCTCTTGGGGGTTACCTTTTTCATTGTTGTCTTCATCCACATGCACAGATCATCTGCATACTGAACGAGGACAACGTTATTTGACAGGGATCTCGGAAGGTCATAAAGTAGAAGGTTAAAAAGATAAGGGGCGATAACAGATCCTTGTGGTATTCCCATTGTCGGAAATCTCGGGGTGGAATAGGTGTTTCCAATTTTAGCTTGAATGCTTCTGCCCCATAGAAAATTTTTGACATAGAAATACATGTTACCAGAACAAACCAATAGATTTAAGTTTAAAAAGTAATCTAGCATGCCAGACTTGATCATACGCTTTACATACATCGAAAAAAGTAGCAAAGAACGTTTTTTCTGCGGGCAAATTGGTGCTTGATATGTGTGGTTAGTTTTACCAGGTGATCTATACTGGATCTGCCTTTTCGAAAGCCTGCCTGCTCAACAGGAAGTATTTTGTTTTTGTCACAGTAATGCACTAATCTGTTTAATATAATCCTTTCCATAAGTTTTCCTACGTGTGAAGTGAGTGCAATGGGCCTGTAACTATTTTTGTCTTCTTTGGGTTTTCCCTGTTTTAAAATTGGAACTATGATAGACTGTTTCCACACGATGGGGAGCAAACCCTTAGCCCAGCATTGCTGAAAAAGATCAAGAAGCAGAGAAATCCAGTTTTCTGGCAAATGTTTCATCATTTCGTTAGATACAACATCTATTCCCACCGATGTTTTCTTATTGCTTACCGATTGGATAGCATCACTGACCTCCTGCATTGTAATCGGAGCGTTTATTACATGTGAATTATCAGAGATGGGATCTTTATATATATCTTTCTGCGTTTCTGTACTTCTAAAGACAGTTTGTGCTTGAGAGAGACCTGCATCACTCATTGTGTGTGCAAACATGTAAACATGTGTGTGGTTGTGTGTGTGTGTTGTGTGTGTGTGTGTGTGTGTGTGTGTGTGTGTGTGTCTCTCTCTCTCTCTCTCTCTCTCTCTTCTCTCTCTCCTCTCTCTTCTCTCTCTCTCTCTCTCTCTCTCTCTCTCCTCTCTCTCTCTCTCTCTCTCTCTCTCTCTCTCTCTCTCAATGTATACATGTAAACATGGATGCATGTTACAAACTGTAGTTTTTGTAGTTTTTCATGTTTGTTTGATTTTTTTTTTTATTCAATTGAAAAAGCATGACTTCTGAGCTTTGTTTTAAAACTAACTTTTCAGACTTTTTATAAACTCCATGCATTGGTTATGTGTGGTTCTATTTGTGTGTGTGTAAGTGTGTGTGTGTGGTGCGTTCGTGCATGCATGCGTACGTGTGTGTGCGTGCATGTGTGTTGTGTAGTGTGTGTGTGTGTGTGTGCGTGTGTGTGGTGTGATGTGTTTGTTGTGTGTGTGCGCGCGTGCGCACGTGTGCGTGCGTGTGTGTGTGTGTATATCACTCTGTGTTTGTGTGTGTGTGTGTGTGTGTGTGTGTGTGTGTGTGTGTGTGTGTGTGTGTGTGCACGCGCGCATGTTGTGTGTGTGTGTGCGTGTTGTGTGTGTGTGTGTGTGTGTGCATGTTGTGTGTGTATGTGTGCGCGTGTTGTGTGTGTTTGTGTGTGGTGTGGTTGTGGTGTGGTGTGTGTGTGTATGTGTGTGTGTGTGTGTTGTGTGCGTATTGTTTGTGTGTGTGTGTGTGCGTGTTTGTGTGTGTGTGTGTGTGTGTGTGTGTAAAAATAAGGGGTTACCTTTGCCATTTTATTTTTATTTGCCTTTTTTCTCTACAGTTTCATTTTGTCGTTGGCAGTATTGTTCAGTATTTTTATGTTTTATTGTAAAGCTTTTTTTTTTGTTTTTGCTTTTTTTTTTTTAAGGGGGGGGGGGGGGGGGGGGCGTTGATATACTTGCGCAGCTGTTTTTACCGTTTCATTATATATATATGTGTGTGTGTGTGTGTGTGTGTGTGTGTGTGTGTGTGTGTGTGTGTGTGTGTGTGTGTGTGTGTGTGTGTGAGTGAGAGAGAGACAGAGAGACAGAGAGAGAGAGAGAGAGAGAGAGAGAGAGAGAGAGAGAAGGGATTATTCCTTGCTTTGTATAGCATGTGTGATGTTTTTCATTCTTATTTCATTATTTTCTGTGTTTTTCCATAATGTTATGTTTAGTATTACTGTTGTTTTTCTTTCTTTCCTTGAATAGACTCGTGCAGCTATTTGTATTGCTTTTTGGATGAGATATAACATATTATATGTATAAAGAGTTCTCTGTGTGTTTGCACTTGGGGCCTTGGTTTGTGGTCTTAACCGAAGGACTACTATTCAGTTTGTAGGACGTTGTTGGGTGGGTGGGGATTTGGATTCTGAGGGGAGTACATTAAAAAATTTGGGAGGGGGGATGTTTAGAGAAACATATTCACTGTTAAAGTACATGTTGTGTGATACCATTATTTGATGGATGTTTTATGCATGTCCTGTTGTGACTGATCAGCATATGTTTGCAATTTT
>CM060339.1:40120805-40123305 GCA_030674155.1 Stramonita haemastoma | reverse complement strand
CACACACAGAATCACCAACAGACCATCATCACACACAGAATCACCAACAGACCATCACCACACACAGAATCACCAACAGACCATCATCACACAGAATCACCAACAGACCATCACCACACACAGAATCACCAACAGACCATCACCATACACAGAATCACCAACAGACCATCATCACACACAGAATCACCAACAGACCGTCACCACACACGGATTCACCAACAGACCATCATCACACAGAATCACCAACAGACCATCACCACACACACAATCACCAACATCACACACACAATCACCAACATCACACACACAATCACCAACAGACCATCGTCACACAGAATCACCAACAGACCATCATCACACAGAATCACCAACAGACCATCATCACACACAGAATCACCAACAGGACCATCACCACACACAGAATCACCAACAGACCATCATCACACAGAATCACCAACAGACCATCACCACACACACAATCACCAACATCACACAACAATCACCAACATCACACACACAATCACCAACAGACTACCACCACACACAGAATCACCAACATCACACACACAATCACCAACAGACCATCATCACACACAATCACCAACAGACCATCACCACACACACAATCGCCAACATCACACACACAATCACCAACAGACCATCACCACACACAGAATCACCAACATCACACACACAATCACCAACATCACATACACAATCACCAACAGACCATAGGATTAATCAGGTGGCTTGAACAGTACACTAGGAAAGAAAAGAGAAGGGAGTGGGGGGGGGGGGGGGGTGGAACCAACAACAAAAAAAATGCCTGTAGTCTAACCTACACTCTGTAGAACCAGAGAGGGAAATGGAACTCATTTCGTTTATGTCCTCTTCAAAGAGGAGAGAAGGCCTGCTGCTTACCTGTAGATGGGCGGTGGTATGGGTTGTTTCTCCCTTACCCCTCTCTCGCTCTCTCTCTCCAGTCTCTCTCTGTCTCTCTCTCTCTGTTCTCTCTCTCTCTGCTCTGTCTGTCTGTCTCTCTCTGAGTTTCTCTCTCTCTCTCTTCTCTCTCTCTCTTCTCTCTCTCTCTCTCTCTCTCTCTCTCTCTCTCTCTCTCTCTCTCTCCCTCCTCCCTCCTCCCCCTCCCTCCCTTCTCCCCCCCCCCTTTTCCAAAGACTGTAGTCTTGTTAGGTTTTTACAGTACTGGTGGTTTGGAGAGAAGTACAATTAATTTTATCCTGGAAAATCAAACTAGTTTTGACATGTGCCCAGTGGTTTAAGAGAGTTTGACTTCAGTCTCATGGGTCTGTGTAGTCATGGGTTCGATTCAGGGCAGAAACTGGTAAATCAAAGGTAGAGATTTTTCAGATTCTCCCTGATCAACGTCAAGTGCAGACATGCCAGTGCCTTAATTCCCTACATGTTTAAACGCGTGCAGAATATCAAAATATGGATGTTAAAGATCCTGTTATCCATGTCAGCATGCGATGGGTTACAGAAAACCAACATACCCAGCATACATCCCGAAGTGGGATTGGGATATCTTCAGGGTGGGATAAAATAGTCGCATATGCAAAATCTCGCCTTTGATGAACCTCAGAGCTGTACAGAAAAACAAACTGGTTTCATCAAATAATAGGGGTGGGGGGTCTGTATAGCCATTGTAAGTCATTGGATGAGGCTGCTAATCTAAGGTCTTTTCTGTAAACATGCACGCACGCACGCACGTACGCATGCACGCTCACTCGCTCGCTCACTCACATCCACTCACTCACTCACACACACACACACACACACAACACACACACACACACCACACACACACACACACACACACACACACACACCACACACACACACACACACACACACACCACTCACTACTCACTCACTCACTCACTCACTCACTCACTGCACACTCACACTCACCACAGCACGCACGCACGGCAGCACCACACACTCACTCATCATCACTCACCACCACTCACACTCAGATTTTTGTTTGGTTGGTTGGGTTTTTTTTTTCTTCTCTCCCCCCCCCCCCCCCCCCCCCCCTTTAGAATGGCAAGATTAGTAGATAGATGGCTTGATGAAAAAAAAGCAAATCTATTGCTTACTCAGTGTACTATTGGAAATAAAGTTTTAACTTTGACTCACACACACACACACACACACACACACACACACACACACAACACACACACACACACACACACACACACACACACCACACACACACACACACCACCACACACACACACACACACAAAAACCACCACACCACACCACAACACCACACCACACCACACACACAACACACACAACACAACACCACACACAACACACACACCACACAACACCACACACACACCACACCACCACACCACACCACACACACACACCACACCACACACCACACCCCCCCCCCACACCACACCACACACACACCACACACTCTTACACAGAGAGGGGGGGGGAGTTGACCAAACTGAGATACATG
>CM060339.1:40095805-40105805 GCA_030674155.1 Stramonita haemastoma | reverse complement strand
GTCATCATCACTGTTATTATTTTCTTTTATCATTATTTATTGTCATTATCATAAACAGTAGCAAAAGTAGTGTCATCATCGTCATTATTAATCTTTCATCAGTATTGTTTTCATTTTTTTTTGAAAATTCTACAAATCGTTGTTGTGATGGTGGTTATTGTGATTATGATTCCATCTATCTGTCTGTCTGTCTTTCTGTCTTCTATCTATCTGTATCTATCTATCTATCTATCTATCTATCTATCTATCTATCTATCTATCTATCTATCTATCTATCTATCTATCTATCTATCTATCTTAGTCTGGTGACTGTGTGGGGCCACCCCTGAAGACTTGACAACCAGGTTCCTCCATCCCTCTCTCTGTTAAGACTGCCTTTCTCAGGCCTAGAACTCGACACAATTTGGAGAAATTGGGATGATGATGATTACTGATGACGTATTGATCTGATGTGTACATGTGTGGAATGTTTCAGGAATGTGCCCCTGTCACAAGATGAAACGCCGCACAGAAAGGCCAGCTCTGGGACCGTTCGCTCTGAGGGGGGTCTGAGTCAGTACAGCAAGGTGTGTTCAATTTCTTTCAACGTCTTTTCACAAATTGTGATATTAGACGGAAATGAGGGAGAGACAGAGGGGGAAGGGTGTGTGAATGTCAGGGGAGGAGGGTGTAGTTGGTAATGTATGGAAGATGGAATTTCAGGGGATCAATAGGGCCTACATGTGGATTGATTGAGCGAGGGTTGTGTGTGTGTGTGTGTGTGTGTGTGTGTGTGTGTGTGTGTGTGTGTGTGTGTGTGTGTGTGTGTGTTGTCTTGTGGTCTGTGTGTCACTGTGTGTGTGTCTGTGTATCACTGTGTGTGTGTGTGTGTTGAGCAAGGTTGCGTTTATTTATTTATTTATTTTTTTATTTATTTATTTATTCTTTTATATCGAGGATAACAGAATAAGCAATCATGTGCTTTTTTTCATCCGGTCCCCGTGTGTATGCAGTTTTGTAAATATTGTCATCTGTTCCCACCGGCACACGATGGCCTACTCTTACGAAAAGCGGAACAGGATTTAACGTGTGCGCAAGATGTTCTGCGTGCACTCGCACACGGGACCTCGGTTTAAAGTCTCATCCGAAGGACTTTTGGGGAGAGTGGAGTCAGCACTGATGTTAACTCCAGGAAGAAAATTTCCTCGACCGGACTCGAACCCGGGTCTTCAAATTGCCAGCGCAATGTTCTGACCACTAGGCTATCTGCCCCCCCTACTAGGCTGCGTTGCGTGTGTGTGTGTTTTTATTATGTATTTATTTTCTTTTTATTCATTCTTTCATATCGAGGATAATGGAATAAGCACATGTGCTTTTTTACATCCAGTCCACGTGTGTGTGCAGTTTTGTAAACTTTGTCATCTGTTCCCACTGGCACACAATGGCCTGCCCTTACGAAAAGCGGAACAGGATTTGACGTATGCGTAGGATGTTTTGCGTGCGTTTGCACACGGGGCCTCGGTTTATAGTCTCATCCAAAGGACTGTGTGTGTGTGTGTGTGTGGTGTGTGTGTGTGTGTGTGTGTGTGTGTGTGTGTGTTATCTTGTGTTGTCTTTTATGTGTGTGTGTGTGTGTGTGTGTGTGTGTGTGTGGTGTGTGAGTGTGTGAGTGTGTGTGTGTGTGTGTGTGTGTGTGTGTGTGTGTATGTGTATGTGTGTGACTCTGTTTGTGTGTGACTGTGTGTGTGTGTGACTGTGTGTGTGTGTGTGTGTGTGTGTGTGTGTGTGTGTGTGTAAGTGTGTGTGTGTAAGTGTGTCTGTGTAAGTGTGTCTGTGTAAGTGTGTCTGTGTGTGTGTCTGTGTGTGTGTAAGTGTGTGTATAGGTGTGTGTGTGTGTGTGTGTGTGTCACTGTGTGTGTGTGTGTCACTGTGTGTGTGTGTCTGTGTGTAAGTGTATACGTGTGTGTTTGTTTGTTTTGTGTATGTGTGTGTGTGTGTGTGTGTATCACAGTGTGTATGTGTGTGTATGGTGTTTGTGTGTGTGTACCCCTGTTTGTGTGTGTCTGTCACAGTGTGGTGTGTGTGTCTTTGTGTGCATGTGCATGTGAGTGTGTCTTTGTGCATGTGAGTGAGTGTGGGCATGTATGCGAGCATATATATATTATATATATAATGCAACACCTGATTAAATGTTGAAGGGGAGGGGATTGAGTGAAATTATGCCTGTGTATTTATTCATGTTAGCTGCCGCTGTAGTCTAGTGGTTAGGGCGTTGGACTCATAATCTAAAGGTTGTGGGTTCAATCCCAGCTTTCGGCTATGGCGTTGTGCCCTTGGAAAAGGCACTTTACGGCTATTTTCTCACCCCACCCAGATGTGAAAGGGGTACCAACCTTGTGTTGGGGGTTAACCCTGCGATAGACTGGCGTCCTATCCAGGGGGGAGTCTATGACTCTCAGTCGCTTAACGCCACAGAAACCGGGATAAGCACCGGCCTGATGAGCCTTAGGCTTGGGACAGACTTTAACTTTTTAAATTTATTCATGTTAATGTATGTACATATATTTATATATATGTGTGTGTGTGTGTGTGTGTGTGTGTGTGTGTGTGTGTGTGTGTGTGTGTGTGTGTGTGTGTGTGTGTGTGTGTGTGTGTGTGTGTGTGTGTGTGTGTGTGTGTTGTGTGTGTGTGTGTGTGTGTTTCAGTCTGGCATCTGGCACATCCATGACAGCACTGACAGCCTGCCCTCCTCATCCCACAGGGCAGCATGCGCTCCAAACATGCCTCCGAGTGAGTTGGGTTTTTTTTAAAAAAAAACATTTTATTTCTTTCTTCTTTTTTTTCTTTTTTTTTTTTTTTTACAGGAAGGACGGTGGCAGGATGGTTAAGACGTTCGCCTGCCAATATATAAACCGCGAGTTTCTGGCTTCGTACCCAGCATCGCCCTTTCTTCCCAGTTTGACGAAAAAATAGAACTGAATGTCAGAGTCATTCGGATGAGACTATAAACCGAGGCCCCGTGTGTGAACGCACGCAGAACATCTTGCGCACATGTTAAAATCTTGTTCTGCCTTTCGGAAGAGCAGGCCATCATGTGCCGGTAGGAGCGGATGACAAAATTATTTAACCCTCTCCATTTTCTAATGCCGCAGCGGGCTTTTCGGAAAAGGCCCCATTTATTTTATCGTGCCGCAGCATGCCGAGAATCGCTCGCGGCCAGTGGGTATTTTCCATCACGCTCTGAGCATGAACAAGTTCACACACACCATGAGTGACTTTTCCCGCTATAGTAAGGATAGCCCAATGGCTTTTCAGTACTATTTTTGGCACCACACATCCTTCCCTTCTCAAGAAATTAGTCAGCGTCTCTCATTTTCATTCACACATTTTCTCATAGTTAAGAATGGCGGCAAAGCACGAAGATGAAATGTGGGAAGATTTTCCAGAAGATGAAATTGACGAAATTATGCGTCAAGTTGAGGAGATTGAAAGACAACAGAATAGAGAATCTGATGTTGAAATTGAAACTGAAGAAGTAAGGGATGAAATAGATGAGGATTATGCAGTAGAAAGTGACCCTGAAGACAACATTCCACTACTAAATTTGCAGACGACGTGGCGCGCGGCGCACACAGCGCTGGCAGTGAAAGATTTTCAGTTGCCTGCAGGCCCTGTACACACACTACCGCTCAGTGCCAAGCCCCTGGATTATTTTTTTCTGTTTGTTTCCCCAACTTTTTTTCGTAGTGCGGCAGATGAGACAAATTAGTATGCCAAACAAAAGATCGCTGCTAGAGGTGTGGCTTCTGATCCTTTGTGGACAGACACAACACCTGAGGAGATCAGGCCTTACCTGTCTATACTGATAATGATGGGAATCAATCGTCTGCCCAGAATACATATGTACTGGTCCACTGACCCCAAGTTTTCTCACTCATGGATGAGTACTGTCATGCCCAAAACAAGATTTTTGAAGCTGAATCAATATTTTCATTTGAGAGACACAAGTGACACACCTGGACGTGACAGCCCCCAGTACGACCCTCTCTACAAGATCAGGCCCTTTCTCAATGACATCAAAGCCCAGTTCAAGGCACGACGCAATCCATCCCGTGAATAAATAATGTACCGTGTTTGCGTATTTTTTATTTCTCTTTAGTATGTAGAAAAACTGTACAATCCCAGACAATGGACTTGGTGACAATCTTCATGTGATGTGTATATTCAATCGATTACCCTGACGTGGAATCCTACAGAGGGCCTGTAGGTAGGACACTATTTTTTTTTTAATTTTGACTCATACTAGTGCATGATGTGCATGTTAGAGCATATTATTTTACTAACAGCATGAAGTGAACATGTTGTCACCTTGATTTGGTGACAAAAAGGGGGACAGCAACACGACATATATAAGCAGGACTGTCAAATTTTGATGCAAAGTAAACTATGACAACTTATGAACATTCCTGTCAAATTTCAAGACTCTACTATCAGTAGTTTTTATATGGTGGTGTATATTACTAAGGAACTGTGTTTTACTAGAAAAAGATTGAAATTTTCCGAATACTAGGAGGAGTTTCTTGGTCAGAAAAGCGAATGGAAGAGGGTTAAAAAAACAAACCAGCATGCACACAGGTGTCGTGTTTAGACACCATCCCTGAGGGGGAAAAAAAAAAAAATGGGTAGGCGCTGCACTTGTGGCGACGCACTCTCCCCGGGGAGAGCAGCCCAAATTTCACGCAGAGAAATCTGCTGTGACATAAAGTGGTATAAAAAAAAATAAAATAAAATAAATTGAAAAATATTCTCCATCTTCAGCCATAGCTTCCAAGGTTCCCCCTCCTCAGAAGATTTTCACGTATGCCTCCGTTTTTGCCCACCTTTAACTTAAGGTAGCCATGTTTCGACTCAAAGAACGATGTCTAAACATGACACCTGTGTACATGTGGTTTAAAAAAATAAAAAGAAAGAAAGTATTGTTAACAAATCCGTTGCTCAGCCAAAACCCGCAACGGGTTTGAATGTGTGTGCAAGGTGTTGTGCATGTGTAGACATGACTATGTGTGTGCATGCTTTTTAATAAAAAAAAAAAATTAAAAAAAAGACAAATTTGCTATCTGTTCCTACTGGCACTCAATGGCACGCTCCTCCAAAATGGCGGAAATGGTTTTAATGCGTGCGCAAGACGTTCTGCGTGTGATTGTGATCATGGTACCTTGGTTTTTAAAATCTCTCTCACCAGAAGGACTTTTGAGGGAGTGGGGTCAGTACTGATGTGAGCCCCAGGGAGAAATCCTGTTGGTATTTTTTGTTTGCTGCCTCGTCTTCTGTGATGTTCCTATCCCTGCTGTTCCCACGCCGCTCATTTCAGTCTCCCCGCCACAGCCATACCCCAGGTTCGTTATGTCTCATCCTCAGGATCGGAAGTCCACTGGGAGCTCATCAAAATTAGGTCGCCATGGGGCCACCAGCCAGAGGGGCCCTGCACTGCTGCTGGATCACTTTGGGGGTGTTCAGTGGTGCCCGTTTTGATGACCAAGCATCTTGGTGGTGGCTCAAACCCATGCCTTTAGATCACAAGGTCGACAGATGTTGTAGTCGAGTGGTTAAGACCGTTACTTCTACCCCATGGGTTCATGAAGTTGTAGGTTTGAATCTCGGCGTCACTCAGCGTCTGGTCAATTAAGGAGTGTGCAATTTTTTTTTTTTTTTTTTTACCATCTCCCAGGTCAGCTTGCAGTGCAGACCTGCCAGTAACTTAATTCCCTTCCTGCATATAAATACACATGCAGAAGATCGAAATATGCATGTTAAAGATCCCTTATCTCATGTCAGTTTCAGTAAATTACGGAAACACGGACATACCCAGCATACATCCCCGAAGTCAGAATGCGGCTACCTTCATGGTGGGCAAAACTGGTCCCATACACAAAAATCTCGCCATTGGTGAACCTCAGAACTTTAGCCGATGAATGGGGGGGAGAGGAAAAAAAATCGTGAGCTCAACGCTCTAATCACAGGGCCATTGTTGTATTCTAAGTCTTCCTGGAAAAATGGAAGGACAGTGGACCAGGAATGGAGAAGATAGACAAGAAGGAGGTGACAGGAAGAGAAGGAACAAGGCGGAAACAGAGAGGGATAGAAAAGAGGGAATAATTACTTGTACAGAATTTTCTTCAGGTGGGGATGCTGTTTATACTGACAGGCCCCCCCAGTATTCCTACGGGGAACAGACGTTGACCCCATAAAGAGTGGAGGAGAAGACACACACACATATACATATACATATATATATATATATATATAGGCAGCCATACTCCCATCTTCAAAAGAGTTGTTTTGCTTTACACGCAGAAAATGAAAGATACCGGTTAAAAAGACGCAGTCCTCAGCATAACATTCCAAATCATATCAACGTTTCGAAATAGACCCCGGACACTTCACTCGTGCTAAAAACGAACAACACTTTTTCCCCCCTCCCTCCCTCCCTCCCAAGGTCGTGATGACAACATGGAAAAATTGATGACAAAGATGATGGTTTGATTAGATTAGAAGAGGATGGACTCTAGTAGACCTGGAGACAGAGACACAGAGAGAGACAGACACACAGAGAGAGAGAGATAGAGAGAGAAACAGAGAGAGAGAGAGAAACAGAGAGAGACAGACAGAGACAGAGAGAGACACACACACAGAAAGAGAGACAGACACAGAGAGAGACAAACAGACAGAGAAACACAGAGAGAAAGAGAGAGACACACACACAGAAAGAGAGAGAGAAACAGAGAGAAACAGAGAGAGACACACAGAAAGAGAGACAAAGACAGAGAGAGACACACACAGAAAGAGAGAGAGAATGACAGAGAGAGAGAGAGAATGACAGAGAGAGACAATGAGACAGTTAGAGACAGAGACAGAAAGACACAGTTAGAGGGTCAGAGAGAGAGAGACAGAGACACCCAGAGAGAGAGAGAGAAAGAGAGACAGAGAAAGACACAGAGAGGGGGTGGGGGGGGGGGGTGGAATAGGTCAGTCCTGTTTGTCACCCTACAAGAAGAAGAGTTTGATGGCGATGATTGTCGTGTTGATGTGGCGGAAACGCCTGTTAGCCAAAGGTCAGTCTGTTTTGCTGCTGCCATGTTGTTGTTGCGCCTTGCTCCGTTCTTAATGGAGTCTGGGGGCCTGGCTCTGTATTGATTGCTTGCCTCGCCTTGGTCAGTTAGTATTGGCTGTATTTGGATTACGTCAATTTTTTTTGTTTTTAATAATAGAAAATATTGTCAACGTTTCATTGAATCAAGTTTTGTTTCAATCTCCCCCCTCCCCCCTCTCCTGTTCCTTGGTTCCGAGGTTCATTGAGATTTTGCGTATGCGACCGTTTTTACTCCCCATGAAGGTAGCTGCATTCAGACTTTGGGGATATTTAGATATTGATGGATTGGAGTCTGTTGTATCTGTATGATAATAAGGTCAAGGTAAAGGTGTCCCATAACCTATGTGGTCGTAGGGGAGCAAGGTGTCAGAGACCTCAGCTTCTCCAGGGGCCAGCATGTTGAGGGCGGCGCCCATCTCCTCTCCCTCGCTGCTTTACCTTCCCTGACCCTAAAGAGGGCAGGTACCCATTTACAGCTGGGTGAACTAGGGGACTGTACTGAAGCCAAAGTGCACAAACAGTCACCCATCCATCTGGTAACCACGCTTGATGCTGCTTAACCGTAGCTTGGGGAAAGCGAATGCTCTGACCTCTGAACTATCCTGCCCCCATTATGGTGATAACTGTTTGATAATCAATGGTGGTGGTGATGATGATTATTGTTTGATAATGATGGTGGTGATGAGGATGATGATGTTTGATAATGATGATGATGATGATTGTTTGATAATAATGATGATGATGATGATCGTTCGATAATGATGGTGGTGGTGATGATGATGATTGTTTGATAATGATGGTGGTGGTGATGATGATTATTGTTTGATAATGATGATGATTATTGTTTGATGATAATGATGTCATGACAGTGACGATGATGATAATAAAGGTGTCATGATGATAATGGTGATGTGATGATGATGGTGATGATGATAATGGTGACATGACGGCAATGATGATAATAATTGTGACATAATGATGATGATAATGGTGATGTGATGATGATGATAATAATGGTGACATGGTGATGATGATGATAATGGTGACGTAGTGATGATAATGGTGACGTAGTGATGATGATGATAATGGTGACGTGGCGGTGGTTTATGTTTTCAGAAGCAGTCAGGAGTCGATTCGCTTTCCTAAGCTGGAGGACTGCGCTCACTTTCATTACGACTTTGTGGACTTTGGACAGCTGCAGGTAAGGAAGGGGGTGGTTCTGTCTGTGTGTGTGTGTGTGTGTGTGTGTGTGTGTGTGTGTGTGTGTGTGTGTGTTAGTGTGTGTGGTGGTTGGGTTTTTTTTTTTGTTGGGGGGGGGGGGGTATATGTGTGTGGATGGATGGGTATGTGTGTGACTATGTGAGTAGAGTGGATCTGTGGTCTGGAAGAACGCTTCTGCCTAGAAATTGAAAAGTGCAAGTTTGATCCCTGTATGTGTCTCAACAACCCCCCCCTTACTCTTTTAGACCTTGAGTTGTTGTGATCTGGATGCTAGTCTTTTTGACGAGACCAAAAAAAAAACCAAGGTCCTGTGTCAACATGCATTTAGCACACGTTAAAGAACCCACAGCAACAAGGGAGTTGTTGTGGCAAAATTTGTTAGGAAAAAGCCAAAGTTGATAGAGAAACGAAAAGACATGGAGACCGGGAAAATTTTAATTAAACCGAAAAAAAAAAAGAGTAGTGCTTTTATAGTGACAAACTCTCCCTTTAGGGGAGAACTGCTCAAATTTTACACAGAGAAATCTGCTGTGACAGAAAGTGGTATACATTACAACAAAACCTGTTCCACTTTTTGGAAGAGTATACCATTGTGTGCTGGTAGGAACGGATGACAAATTTACAAAAAAACCCTGCATACACTGGATGTAAAAAAAAATTTTTTTAAAAGCACATGAGTGCTTATTTCATTATCATCGAAATATAAGAACACATTTTTTTTGTTTTTTTTTAAATGAGAAAAAAGGCTGGTCACACTACAGGTAAAAAAACCTAGCAGGAAATCAAAATATTTATTTTGTTCCCAAAGTGGGAATGTGGCTATCTAGATGAGTGGTGGTGGTGTGTGTGTGGGGGGGGGGGGGGGGAGGGATGGTCATGTACACAAAAATCTCATTCATGAACCTTGAAGCTCTAGCCAAGGAACCCCCTCCCACTCCCCAACATTATTATTTATTTATTTTTTTAAACTAATCAATGTTCTTCCTTCTTCAGCTAGTAGCTTTGAGGTTCACCAATGGTGAAATTTTTACGTATGCGACGAACTTTCTGCCCACCGTGAAGGCAGCTAGCCGCTTTAACCCTCTTGCATTTGGATTCTCTGAACACAAAGTGCCCCTAGATTTCGCATTCCTTCACGAAATCAGGTCAGGCACACATGCTGGCTGTCCTTTTCCTTCTAAGTACATACCAGCAGCTATAGTTCCAGACTTAACAGCAGGCTCTGTGCCTCTGGCCTCATAGAGCTTCGGCATATGGTGGCGATTGGTGTAGGTCATTGCGCAATGGAAAACGACTGTGTGTAAATCCTGGCAAGTTCAGGGGATGGAGTATTTAATCCCGGCAAATCCTGGGTTGGGACTAAAGAGGGTTAAGTGACAGCAGGTTTCTCTGTGTGAAATTCGGGCCGGTCTCCCCGAGGAGGGGAGAGTGCGTCACCACAAGAGCAGTGCCACCCATTATATATTATTTTTTTTTTTCCCCTGTCTGCATATTATCATGTTGTTTCCTAGCTGCATTCCAGCTTCCGAGAAAGTGAACCTGAAATTTCTGGTTGTGGCAGGTGAAAGGGTACCTGAAATTTCTGGTTGTGGCAGGTGAAAGGGTACCTGAAATTTCTGGTTGTGGCAGGTGAAAGGGTACCTGAAATTT
>CM060339.1:40038305-40083305 GCA_030674155.1 Stramonita haemastoma | reverse complement strand
CTATGTGGTGTGTGTTTGCGTGCGCGCATGCATGTGCATGAGGCCCCGTGTGCAAACGCACGCAGAACATCTTCCGCAACGTAAATCTGTTCCGCTTTCGTAAGCGTAGGCCATCATGTGCCAGTGGGAACAGATGACAATATTTACAAATTGCATACACACGGGACAGATGAAAAAAGCACACGGTTGCTTATTCTGTTATCCTCGATATAAAGAATAAATAAATAAATGTGCATGTGTGTGGCGGACACTCTCAGGGTGGCGTTTGACGAGGACGAGGTTCCGGAGGTGCTGGAGGCGACGTACGTGCAGGACATGCATAGCATCAGCTCCCTGCTGAAGATGTACTTCAGGGAGCTGCCCAACCCCCTCCTCACCTACCAGCTCTACGACAAGTTTGCCGTCAGTGATGATTCTCATTCTATTTCTTGGTTATTTTTACTGTATGTGTGTTTGTGATGATTCTCAATTCTATTTCTTGGTTATTTTTACTGTATGTGTGTGTGTCATTACCTACCAGCTCTACGACAAGTTTGCCGTCAGTCCTCTTCTATTTTATTTCTTTTAATTTTTACTGTACAAAATGTCCCCTCCTCACCTATCAGCTCTACAACAAGTTTGCCGTATGGCCTCTTTCTCTCTTTTAAGTTAAAGTCTGTCCAAGCGTAAGGCTCATTCGGCGGTACTTATCCGGTTTCTGTGGCGTTAAGCGACGGAGAGTCATAGACTGGATAGGACGCCAGTCTATCGCAGGGTTAACCCCCAACACAAGGTTGGTTACCCATTTTACACCTGGGTGGTTGAAAAAAATAGCCGTAAAGTGCCTTTTCAAGGCACAACGCATAGCGAAAGCTGGGATCGATCCGCAACCTTTAGATTATGAGTTCAACCCCTAACCACTAGACTACAGCGGCGGCTTCTTTCTCATTTTATTTCTTTTTTATTTTTACTGTACAAAATGTCCCCCCTCCTGTCTGCTCTACGACAAGACAAGTTTGCCGTCAGTCCTCTTTCTACTTTTATTTCTTGTTTATTTTTACTGTACAAAATGCCCCTCCTCACCTACCTAAGGTGGATCGGTGGTCTAGGTGGTAGTGCGCCTTGCCTAGAAAGAAAAAGTCTGGGTCGGAGTATGCGGGGTTCGTACCCCATTTGGACCAAAACTTTTCCCCATCCTTTGACCCGGAGTGGTGGTCTGGTGTTAGTCTTTCGATCAGACGTAAACCAAGGTCCCGTGTGTTACACATACATCTATATAGCGCACGTAAAAGAACACGGCAGCAAGGGGTTGACTCTGGCAAATTCTGTAGAAAAAGCACTTTATAGGGAAACAAACAAGTTGCATATGGAAAAAGAGGGGAAAAAAAGGATAGGCGCGCAACTTATGGCCCGCGCTCTCCCGGGGTAGAACAGCCCGACATTTCATGCAGAGAAATCTGCTGTGACTAAAGTGGTACAAAAAATAGCAGCTCTACAGCAAGACAAGTTTGCCGTCAGTCTTTTGGCCCAATTTTTGTTGATACTGTGCAGAGTGTGCCTAGTCTTCACTTATGTGCTGCATGACAAGTTTGCCATCAGTCTTTTTGCGTTTGTTGTTGTCATTTTTTTTTCTGTTTGTTTTTTGTTTTGTTGTTACAGTGCAAAATGTTCCCTACTCTTCACCTGTCTGCTCTATGACAAGTTTTCCCTCAGTTTTTTTCCCCAATTTTTTTGGTTTTGTTTTGTTTTTGTTACTGTGCAAAATGTTCCTGCTCCTTTGCCATCTGCTCTATAAGAAGTATACCGTCAGTCTTCTTGCCACTTTTTTTTTTTTTTTTTTTTTTTTTTTTTTGGTTACTGTACAAAATGTTCCTACTCCTCACATGTCTGCTCTTCGACAAGTTTGCCCTCAGTTTTTTTGGCCACATTTTTTTAGGTTTTTTTTTTTTTGTTGGTTACTGTGCAAAATGTTCCTACTCCTCACATGTCTCTACTCTATGACAAGTTTGCCTTCAGTTTTTTGGCCACATTTTTTGTTGGTTTTGTTGTTGTTTTTTTGTTACTGT
Source organism: Stramonita haemastoma (assembly GCA_030674155.1). Taxonomy (NCBI): domain Eukaryota; kingdom Metazoa; phylum Mollusca; class Gastropoda; order Neogastropoda; family Muricidae; genus Stramonita; species Stramonita haemastoma. The sequence continues at coordinate 40,081,260 of CM060339.1, read as the reverse complement.
GCAAAATGTTCCTACTCCTTGCCCACCTGCTCTATGACAAGTTTGCTGTCAGTCTTTTTGCTCTTTAAAAAAAAAAAAAAATTATTACTGTACAAAATGTTTTTTTCTCCTTACCTGTCTGCTCTGTGACATGTTTGCCATCAGTCTTTATGCCTTTTTTAAAATAAAAATACTGTACAAAGTGTGCTCCTTCACTTATGTGCTTTACGACAAGTTTGCCATCTTTTTGCTTTTTTAATTTTTTATATACTGTGCAAAGTGGACAGAGCACTGGCTTTCCCCCCAAACCAAGGTTAAGCAGCATCCAGCATGCTTACCAATTTGATGGGTTACTGATAGCACGCCTTGGCTTCCATACAGTCCCCCAGTTCACTCAGCTGTAAATGGGTACCTGAAACTCTCTAGGGTCAGGGAAGGTGAAGTAGTGAGGGAGGGGAGATGGGCACTGCCCTCAACATGCTGGCCCCTAGAGAAGCTGAGGTCTCTGATGCCTCGCTCCCCTACGACCACACAGGTTATGGGACACCTTTTTTCTGTGCACAGTGTTCTTGCCCTTCACTTATGTTCTCTATAACAAGTTTGCCATAAGTCTTTTCTGGCTCCCCCCCCCCCCCCCCATTTTTTTTTGTTACTGTACAAACTGCTTCAGCCCCTCACCTGTGTGCTCTATGACAGTTGCTGTCAGTCTTTTTGGGGTGGGGTGGGGTTTTTTGTTCTTTTTTTAATTTTTTTTTTACTGTAAGTATGATGAGTATATTTTTGCTGTTCACTCTTCGTTTTTTGTGGTTTTTTTCTGTTTAAAATTTTTTTTTTTTTTAAGGAGAAGTAAGATATCGTGTGTGCGCATGTTTTGGATGTGAATACAAGATGTGTATGGTGTTGGTGGTGTAACAACAACAAACAGAAGAAGAGAAAGATGTCTGTGGGTGTGTGTGTGTGTGTGTGTGTGTGTGTGTGTGTGTGTGTGTTGTTCTTCAGTTTAATGTCTATTCACATAAGTGATATTAGACACACAACACACAAAAAAAAAAATTTACTTGTAAAACTTTTAACAAATGGTAGAAACAAAAAGTAAGTAAAAACACAAAAAGCGAACACTAAACCCTGAACAATCAATCAGAACTTTTTAGAAAATTAAGAAAGAGCACGAGATTAAAGTCTCTGTCTCTAATCAAGCTACAAACATGTTCATAAGCACTATAGTAAACTGTCAATTGGACTCTGTGTGTGTGTGTGTGTGTGTGTGTGTGTGTGTGTGTGTGTGTGTGTGTGTGTCTGTCTGTCTCTGTGTGTGTGTGTCTGTCTCTGTGTGTGTGTCTGTGTCTGTGTGTCTGTGTGTCTGTGTCTGTGTGTGTGTGTGTCTGTGTGTCTGTGTGTCTGTGTGTGTGTGCAGGAGGCGGTGAGAGACGAGGACAACAAACTGCTTCGTATTCACGATGTGGTGCAACAGCTGCCTCCCCCTCACTACAGGTAACTGACCGTGATCTACCCCCTCTGGGTGGCCAGGGTGCTTGTCTTTCTGTTATTAGGTCTTATTGGTTGTTGAGGGGGGGGGGGGGGAGGATTTTTTAAAATTCACTATGTTGTGACCAAGTTGTGTCTTTTTTTTTTTTTTTTTTTTTTTTTGGTTCTTGTTGTTGTTGTTTTTTTTTAAATTTTATTTCTGAGATCTTAAATTCTTCATGTCTCCCACAGTCAACTTTTAGTTCTGGTTTTGAACACAGCAATACAAAAAAAGTTTTCTCTCTCTCTTTTTTTTTTTTTTTTTTTTTTTTTGGGTGGTATTTTCCTATCTTCATGTGTATTTATTTCCCTATCAGAGTGGCTTTTTTTCCTTAAGAATTTTGCCAGGGACAACTCTCTTGTTGCTGTGGGTTCTTTTACATGCGCTGTTGCTCATGGGACCTTGGTTTATTGTCCCACCCTAAATATTAGCGCCCAGACCACCTCTCAAGGTGTGGTTGATGAGGGGGGGAAAGTATTGCCTCAGACTGGGATTGAGCCTGGGTTTTTCACTGTATGGGCAGGTGTGCTACCTCTAGACCACCGATCTCACTAAAAGATGGTAAAGGTAAAGGTGTCCTATAACCCTATGTGGTCGTAGGGGAGGTTTTTTTCTGAGATTTAAAATTTGACGAGATGACAGCCTTGATATGGCCTTTGTGGTCAGTGGGGCTATAAACAACACAATTGGATTGGATTGGTTTTACCCTTTCATTGTAGTCTCTCTGCCTTTAATAATAATAATAATAGGAGAAGTAGTAGTAGTAGTTATGATGATGATGGTGATGATGATAAATAATTTATGGAATTTATGTAGCGCAGAATTTTCTTAAGCAGCAAATCAAAGCACCTACAATCAGATCAATTACACTCATGCAATCGTCTGCGAATATATAAACGGATATCAGTATCTCACACACACACACACACACACACACACACACACACACACACACACACACACACACACACACACACACACACACACTCACAGCATGCCTAGGCAGGGAGATGAAGACAAGGGTGTGTCTTCGTTCATTCATTGTTGTCTGTCTGTGTTCCTTCATTCTATCTCTGTTACTGTCTGTGTTCCTTCATTCTATCTCTCTCTGTTACTGTGTTCCTTCATTCCATCTCTCTCTGTTACTGTCTGTGTTCCTTCATTCCATCTCTCTCTGTTACTGTCTGTGTTCCTTCATTCTATCTCTCTCTGTTACTGTCTGTGTTCCTTCATTCTGTCTCTCTCTGTTACTGTCTGTGTTCCTTCATTCCATCTCTCTGTTACTGTCTGTGTTCCTTCATTCTATCTCTCTCTGTTACTGTCTGTGTTCCTTCATTCTATCGCTCTCTGTTACTGTCTGTGTTCCTTCATTCTATCTCTCTGTTACTGTCTGTGTTCCTTCATTCCATCTCTCTCTGTTACTGTCTGTGTTCCTTCATTCTATCTCTCTCTGTTACTGTGTTCCTTCATTCTATCTCTGTTACTGTCTGTGTTCCTTTATTCTATCTTTCTGTTACTGTCTGTGTTCCTTCATTCTATCTCTCTCTGTTACTGTCTGTGTTCCTTCATTCTATCTCTCTCTGTTACTGTCTGTGTTCCTTCATTCCATCTCTCTCTGTTACTGTGTGTGTTCCTTCATTCTGTCTCTCTCTGTTACTGTGTTCCTTCATTCTGTCTCTGTTACTGTCTGTGTTCCTTCATTCTATCTCTCTCTGTTACTGTCTGTGTTCCTTCATTCTATCTCTCTGTTACTGTGTTCCTTCATTCCATCTCTCTCTGTTACTGTCTGTGTTCCTTCATTCTGTCTCTCTCTGTTACTGTGTTCCTTCATTCCATCTCTCTCTGTTACTGTCTGTGTTCCTTCATTCTGTCTCTCTCTGTTACTGTCTGTGTTCCTTCATTCTGTCTCTCTCTGTTACTGTCTGTGTTCCTTCATTCCGTCTCTCTCTGTTACTGTCTGTGTTCCTTCATTCCATCTCTCACTGTTACTGTCTGTTCCTTCATTCCATCTCTCTGTGTTACTGTCTGTGTTCCTTCATTCCATCTCTCTCTGTTACTGTCTGTGTTCCTTCATTCTCTCTCTCTCTGTTACTGTCTGTGTTCCTTCATTCTATCTCTCTCTGTTACTGTGTTCCTTCGTTCTCTCTCTCTCTGTTACTGTCTGTGTTCCTTCATTCTATCTCTCTGTTACTGTCTGTGTTCCTTCATTCTATCTCTCTCTGTTACTGTCTGTGTTCCTTCATTCTATCTCTCTCTGTTACTGTCTGTGTTCCTTCATTCTATCTATCACTGTTACTGTCTGTGTTCCTTCATTCCATCTCTCTCTGTTACTGTGTTCCTTCATTCTATCTCTCTCTGTTACTGTGTTCCTTCATTCTATCTCTCTGTTACTGTCTGTGTTCCTTCATTCTATCTCTCTCTGTTACTGTCTGTGTTCCTTCATTCTATCTCTCTCTGTTACTGTCTGTGTTCCTTCATTGTATCTCTCACTGTTACTGTCTGTGTTCCTTCATTCTATCTCTCTCTGTTACTGTCTGTGTTCCTTCATTGTATCTCTCAATGTTACTGTCTGTGTTCCTTCATTCCATCTCTTTCTGTTACTGTGTTCCTTCATTCTATCTATCACTGTTACTGTCTGTGTTCCTTCATTCTATCTCTGTCTGTTACTGTCTGTGTTCCTTCATTCTATCTCTCTGTGTTACTCTCTGTGTTCCTTCATTCTATCTCTCTCTGTTACTGTCTGTGTTCCTTCATTCCATCTCTCTCTGTTACTGTGTTCCTTCATTCTATCTCTCTGTTACTGTCTGTGTTCCTTCATTCCGTCTCTCTCTGTTACTGTCTGTGTTCCTTCATTCTCTCTCTCTCTGTTACTGTCTGTGTTCCTTCATTCTATCTCTCTCTGTTACTGTCTGTGTTCCTTCATTCCATCTCTCACTGTTACTGTCTGTGTTCCTTCATTCTATCTCTCTGTGTTACTGTCTGTGTTCCTTCATTCTATCTATCACTGTTACTGTCAGTGTTCCTTCATTCTATCTCTCTCTGTTACTGTCTGTGTTCCTTCATTCCATCTCTCTCTGTTACTGTCTGTGTTCCTTCATTCCATCTCTCTCTGTTCCTGTCTGTCTGCAGGACTCTGGAGTACTTGATGCGACATCTGGGTCGTGTGGCCAGCCATGCCTTCGAGACAGGCATGCATTCCAAAAACCTGGCCATCGTTTGGGCGCCTAACCTCCTCAGGTATTTCCCACATGCACACTTAACTAACCCTAGTAGCGCTGTTCCCGGATCATTCCGGAATGACGTAGTGCAGCATTTCTGGCGGCTCCCGGAATATTCCGGGATGACGTCGGTGATCGTAATTGAAGGCTTTCTTTCGCTTTCAAAGGTCATCCAATGAACGTGAAGGCCATTGTAGGGCCGCAGAAATGGGTGAAGGTCGTCCGCAGTTGCAAGCAACGAGGATTCTGATTGGTTTAGAGGTGTATTTTTTTTTTTTTTTGGACGAACGTCGATCGCCTGAAAACAAAATGGCGGCAAAGTGTTTGCGCTCGTATCACTCGAAGTATTTTTCGAGTTTTTTGACGATATTGACGGCGATTAGGAGTTTTAGAGGCTGGATTTGGTTGAATTAAACGATAATAGAGATGATAAGGTAAGGATTGTGAAATATTTTTGAAAAACTTTGGAAAAATTGATCGCGATCGGACTGAATCGAGCGGTGCCAAGTTTTGTCCAAAGCACTTCATAGCTACCGGGCGATTTCGATGTCATACATTGTTTTACTTTATTTTAAAGCAACACGGCTTCGAAATAACTGTTTTTAAGTCATTTCTATATGCTGTCGAGTACTTTGCATCACACGAAATCAAGCGATTGTTGTATTTTCGTCATAGAACGCCGCCAGTTCGCACGAAATAAGTGTTCACCGCCATGACGATCGCGATCGCGTCGATCATTTCGCTGGACTTTTCTGAGTATTTGACGACCGATAAAGCCACGGAAGCTCTTTATTTTTTCAAAACTTATGTCAAGAGAGTATTTATCGAATCATGACATTTTTGCACCGCAACAACATTGCATATCGTGTTAAAATCAATCTGGGTCACCGACATCGCAACAGTGATTGGTAGTGCACGCGCAGTTTTTAAACTTTATTTATTTTTTACATTATCATAAACACTACATGCTGCTATAAAATTTCACTCTTTTAAAAGCTTGTTATCTAAGCTTTCCAGTGATTTACAACTTTACACATTTAGTTTAGTTTTACATATCAATATCAAGAGTTGTTTGACCCCACCCTACTGCAAATCAACAATGGCTGCTGTTAATTCAGCCAGCAGCACCTAGTACCGCTGCCGTCATTTCAGCGCTACTAGGGTTAAAAAAAAAACTCAAAAAAAAAGGGAGGGGAGGAGGTGGGGGTGAGAGGGGCAGGATCACCTAGGCTAGTGGTCAAGAGTGTTGAGTTCACCCTCTGGTGGTGTGGGTTCAAACCTCCAGTGAGATGTCCGCGCATTGAGGGAATGTTTCCCTGGAATTAGCCTCAGGGGATGGGATAGCCTGCCTGGTGGTCACAGTGATGTGCTCATGATCTGCTGACCCAGGTTCGAATCTCATTCAAGAGGATTTTTTTCCCTCTGGAGTTAACGTTAGTGCCGACTCCCCCCCCCCACCTCCCTAAAGTCCTTCAGATGAGACTATAAACCGAGGTCCCATGTGCAAATGCACACTGAACATCTTGCTCACATGTTAAAACCTGTTACACTTTTTGTAAGAATAGGCCATTGTCTGCTGGTGGGAACGGATGACAAGACTTGCAAAACTGCATACACACGGGGCTGGATGTTAAAAAAAACCCACATGAGTACTTATTCCATTATCCTCAAAATAGAAAATAAGAGTGCTGACTCCACTCCCCTGAAAGTGTGGATGAGGATGAACACTGAGGTTCTGCAAACATGGGAGAACGTTTCGCCACATATTAATTAAAAGAGACTTTTCAAAATTTATTTATTTATTCTTGTATATCGAGGATAATGGAATAAGCACTCATGTGCTTTTTTACATCCTGTCCCTATGTGTATGTAGTTTTGTAAATCTTGTCATCTGTTCCTACCGGAACACAATGGCCTACTCTCACAAAAAGCGGAACAGGATTTAACGTGTGCGCAAGATGTTCTGCGTGTGTTTGCACACAGGGCCTTGGTTTATAGTCTCATCCAAAGGACTTTGGGGAGAGTGGAGTCAGCATTGATGTTAACTCCAGGGGAAAAATCCTCTCGAACGGGAATCAAACCCGTGTTAGCTTATGTGTACAAACTCAAGCAGTCATGCTTTTGCATTCATTGAACTAATTGTGAGGAGATGATGAATTAAAACCTGCCCATAAAACCATATTCCACCTTCATCGCTGTCTTTTTGTATTCATTTCTTCATTGCTCTTCTTTTTCTCTCAGTCTCTCTGTCTGTCTCTGTAGAATTGATGCGAAGACCATAACCAATGCTGAACGACTTCAACTTTTTGTTAATAATCCTTGTGGTAGGCTTTCTCTGAATCTTTTTTGTTTTTTTCTTTTCTTTTAAATTCATTTTGAGGATAATTGAATAAGCGCTCATTAACTTTTTAACCCTTTGCTTGGCACAACGCCCCAAAGCGCCCGACCCTGTCCTTGGGCAAAACGCCCCAAAGCGCCCGGTGACATCACCGTCACTTCAGAGCGATCATACATTCGAAATTCCCGCCAATCTCGCTTTAAATCTCGTGAATATAGAAGCCACGAGACTGCCCGCGAGACTTCCGCATGTTTATTACAAATGGTGGCGATTGGAGTGAGTTTGTTGCAAGTTTTGGAGGAAAAAAATCGCAAATTTTTCCAAGATGGATGCTATCTTCGAACCCGACATTTACGATCGTTTTTACAGCTTCCATGCCGAAAATATGACGCTGTGAGATGTGTATCTAGGCTCAAATATTGATGTAATCGATCCTAGTAGTGTGTGCACTTCTGAGTTTGTTGACTGAAGTGAGAGAGACGACTTTGACTACGGCGAAGTTCGAGACGAAAATCGATCGTCAAATCTAACACGGCCGATACGCGTTTTGAATTCTACTCTTAGATTTGGGGAAATTATCGTGGATTTCAAGTTCGGCAATGGTTCAGAACTTGATATATTTTGTTATTTGGTTGCTATTCGGGATTTTGATACGGTAGCGGCTCAAACTTAAACGTTAAGCTGATCATGATCATCGGTAAACAAAAATGGCGATCGTCGGAATGTTCGATGTGTTCGTGCACCATTTATCAAAAAAACTAAAAAACCAACAGTAGGTTAGGTTGAAAATATCTTTTCTATAATTGTTTCTTAATGTTTTAGTTTTTATTTAATCAAAATCCATGCACGCATTCTAAAGTTATTGCAACGCTAACTGTAACACACACAAACCAATCAATGACTTTGTGTGTTTATGCATTATAATTCTAAAAGAAAATAAAAATAATGACAAAAATTGGGTATTAGCAATTTCTTTATTCATTTCTGCATCTTGCTGTTTTTATTTCATCAAAATCCACCTGACCATTGTAGAGTTGTTGCATGTTAACCCTAGTAGCGCTGTTCCCGGATTAATCCGGAATGACGTACTGCAGCATTTCTGGCGGCTCCCGGAATATTCCGGGATGACGTCGGTGATCGTAATTGAAGGCTTTCTTTCGCTTTCAAAGGTCATCCAATGAACGTGAAGGCCATTGTAGGGCCGCAGAAATGGGTGAAGGTCGTCCGCAGTCGCAAGCAACGAGGATTCTGATTGGTTTAGAGGTGTATTTTTTTTTTTTTTTGGACGAACGTCGATCGCCTGAAAACAAAATGGCGGCAAAGTGTTTACGCTCGTATCACTCGAAGTATTTTTCAAGTTTTTTGACGATATTGACGGCGATGAGGAGTTTTAGAGGCTGGATTTGGTTGAATTAAACGATAATAGAGACGATAAGGTAAGGATTGTGAAATATTTTTGAAAAACTTCGGAAAAATTGATCGCGATCGGACTGAATCGAGCGGTGCTAAGTTTTGTCCAAAGCACTTCATAGCTACCGGGCGATTTCGATGTCATACATTGTTTTACTTTATTTTAACGCAACACGGCTTCGAAATAACTGTTTTGAAGTCATTTCTATATGCTGTCGAGTACTTTGCATCACATGAAATCAAGCGATTGTCGTATTTTCGTCATAGAACGCCGCCAGTTCGCACGAAATAAGTGTTCACCGCCATGACGATCGCGGTCGCGTCGATCATTTCGCTGGACTTTTCCGAGTATTTGACGACCGATAAAGCCACGGAAGCTCTTTATTTTTTCAAAACTTATGTCAAGAGACAGTATTTATCGAATCATGACATTTTTGCACCGCAACAACATTGCATATCATGTTAAAATCAATCTGGGTCACCAACATCGCAACAGTGATTGGTAGTGCACGCGCAGTTTTTAAACTTTATTTATTTTTTACATTATCATAAACACTACATGCTGCTATAAAATTTCACTCTTTTAAAAGCTTGTTATCTAAGCTTTCCAGTGATTTACAACTTTAAGCACTTAGTTTAGTTTTACATATCAATATCAAGAGTTGTTTGACCCCACCCTACTGCAAATCAACAATGGCTGCTGTTAATTCAGCCAGCAGCACCTAGTACCGCTGCCGTTATTTCAGCGCTACTAGGGTTAAATACATACACCCACTCACAAGCCATCCACCTCCATTTTCTCTGCCTGGCAGGAAGGTGACAAATGATTTTGCTGTGCCAAGCAAAGGGTTAAAAAAAATAATAAAAATTTTACTACATCCAGTCACCACGTGTATGCACTTTTTGTAAATATTTGTCTTTGGTTCCATGTAACAGTGAGGATAAATGACAGCGAATGATAACGAATGATAAGAGTGGTGTGATATATATATATGTGATGCTCCGCCATGAAATGAGTCGCCTAGCACATTACCCAATTTTGTGCTAGGAGCCATTAAAGGCAGATGGGGCGTCAATTTTGAGATTTTGATCGATTATTAAAGTATATCTGTTATTCTACCTTGTAATGAATAATCAAGGCATAATTTTTATTCCTTTTGCTTTTAAATGTGTTTTGAAAATACACAAGCACTCATTCCGACAATCTGTTACTAAAATAAACTTGCCCGTTTCTCATTTTGTCACATCCTGCAGTCTATCATTTCAATTTGTAATAGCTTTGCACAGAATTGTCCAATTTTCAATCTGTTTTTTGTATTGAATAGCCTTTTTATTGCAGGTTAATAACTTGTCAACAACTGAAAATTGACCTCTGGTACAATGCGACTCCTTATGTGGTGGAGCGTCACATATATCACTCTGATGCTGACTGACTGTGTAGGTCGAAGGAACTGGAGCTGGGAGGAGGGGCGGCGGCTCTACAGGGGGTGGGCATACAGGCCGTGGTGACGGAGTGTCTCATCTGCTACTGCGACCTCATCTTCAACGACAGAATGCCCTCCTACAACTCCCCGCATCTGCACAGTAAGTTTAGAGTGACAGTGACAAGACACAGTGCCCTCCTACAACTCTCCACTTCTCCACTAAGTTTAGAAGGACAATATAACACACAGTGCCCTCCTACAACTCCCCGCATCTGCACAGTAAGTTTAGAAGGACAATGTGGTAAACAATAGCCTCCCGCCCTCCTTCAACTCTCCACATCTGCACAGTAAGTTTAGAAGGATAGTGACAGTACATAATGCCCTCCTTCAACTCTCCACATCTGCACAGTAAGTTTAGAAGGATAGTGACAGTACACAGAGCCCTCCTACAACTGTCCACATCTGCACAGTAAGTTTAGAATGACAATGTACAGTACACAGAGCCCTCCTACAACTGTCCACATCTGCACAGTAAGTTTAGAATGACAATGTACAGTACACAGAGCCCTCCTACAACTGTCCACATCTGCACAGTAAGTTTAGAATGACAATGTACAGTACACAGAGCCCTCCTACAACTGTCCACATCTGCACAGTAAGTTTAGAATGACAGTGTACAGTACACAGAGCCCTCCTACAACTGTCCACATCTGCACAGTAAGTTTAGAATGACAATGTACAGTACACAGTGCCCTCCTACAACACTCCACATCTGCACAGTAAGTTTAGAATGACAATGTGTACACAGTGTACAGTACACAGTGCCCTCCTACAACTCTCCACATCTGCACAGTAAGTTTAGAAGGACAATATGACACACAGTGCCCTCCCACAACTCTCCACATTGGCACAGTAAGTTTAGAACGACAATGTGGTACACAGTGCCCTCTTACAACTGTCCACATCAGCACAGTAAGTTTAGAATGACAATGTGGTACACAGTGCCCTCTTACAACTGTCCACATCTCCACTCTAAGTTTAAAATGAAAATTTCTTTTCTGTCGTATGAATTGCCTTGTCTGCGAGTCTTATTAACAAATTCATTTGTGATGTGAGTATTGTTTGCTTGATAGTGTCTACTTTGTGTTTCCCCACCTTCGAATGTGGTCAAGACCTTTTCAATGAAGCATTGGCATTAGCATGGTAAGTTTAGGCAGTTTAGATAAGTGAAAGGTTGATTTTTTTGGTTAGGGGGAGGTGGGGGGGTTCTTTTTAAAAAAAAATTTTTTTTTAAACATAATCCAGAGTGTGTTATTGTTCAGGTGTTGAGCACTGTACTGTATAGTTAACTTTTGTTATTCTTCACCATCGAGCATCCAGACAGCAAGTGTTGTTGTCTGTCATGCGAGTGAAAATGCGTTACGCTGCGTTTCAGCACCTGACAAGTCAGGGCCAGCGCGTCCCACTTCGGTGTGGGAGAAAATTGTGATCTTTGAATGAAGTCCTTCAGGATAAAAAGGCAGGAGAATGGAACAAGAAGGCAAAAAATAGATGATGAAGTAAGTGACCAGAAGAATAATAATAATAAAACATGGAACTTATATAGCGCTATATCTTGTAAAAACAAATCAAAGCGCTTGCATTCGACCTATACAACACACAATCAATCAATAATCATTTATAGCTTTAGCAAATTTGAATGTACACGCACACACACACACACACACATACACACGCGCGCGCGCACACGCACGCACACATAAAGGTTATACACTTTGGCAGGTAGATGTTGAAGGCAGGAACAGATAAAAGATGGAAACAGAAGGAGAAAATCTTAGGTTTGAAATAAGCGTGTCTTTAGGTTAGATTTAAAAGTGTCATACGTAGGCTTTTGCCAAAGGGAGAGAGGGAGGTCATTCCAGATCGAGGGACCAGAACAAGGAACAAAGCAGAAACAGAGAGAGGGATAGAATAGAAGGAAATTCCAAGCACAGAATTTCCAGAAAGGTGGGGATGCTGGTTATACTGACAGGTCCCCTTGCATCCTCATTGGGGGGGGGGGGGATTTTGTTATTATTTGTTTAGAAAAAAAAGAAAATAGAAAACAGTTTAGTTTATTTTATTTATTTATTTTATACCACTTTATGTCACAGCAGATTTCTCTGCGTGCTGCTCTCCCTTGGGAGAGCACGTCGCCACAAGTGCAGCGCCTACCCAGTTGGTGTTTTTGATAGATTTTTGGTTAAAAAAAAAAGAAAATAGAAAACAGTTTATTTTATTTTATTTATTTATTTTATACCACTTTATGTCACAGCAGATTTCTCTGCATGAAATTTGGGCTGCTCTCCCCGGGGAGAGCACGTCGCCACAAGTGCAGCGCCTACCCAGTTGGTGTTTTTGATAAATTTTTGTAAAAAAAAACAAAAAGTTATTTTTTAAAAAAGGCCTGGCAAAAATTTTCATGTCTGATGACGATGACGACCACACACAGCTGTCAATTTCCTCCACCGTCAGCTCTCCTCTCAGCTGCTAATTGTCCCAGCCCAGCCCAGCTTTTTAGGCAGCTGGTGCTGTTGACAGCAGAATCGGACCACACATGGACTGGGTGGAAGGAAGGAGCGTACTCAATTTAGCATTCTTGACTCTAGGCCTTACCGGAGTGATGCTGGATTGATTTGATTTGATTGATTGATTGATTTATTCTTTTATACCCAGGATAATGGAATAAGCATTCTTATGCTTTTTGTACATCCAGTCCCCGTGTGTATGCATTTAAAAAAAAAAAGTCATCTGTTCCCACCGGCACACGATGGCCTATTCTTAAGAAAAGTGGAACAGGATTTAACGTGTGCGCGAGATGTTCTGCGTGCGTTCATGCGCACACGGGGGGGGGGAAGCCTTCGGTGTTTAAAGTCTCCCTCATGACCCATGTGTGCGCAAGATGTTCTGCATGCGTTCGTGCGCACACAGGGGTGGAGTGGGGGCCTCAGGTGTTTAAAGTCTCCCCCGTAACCCACGTGTGCGCAAGATGTTCTGAGCACGTTCATGCGCACACGGGGGGGGGGGGGGGGGGCCTCGGTGTTTAAAGTCTCACCCCTGACCCACATGTGCACAAGATGTTCTACGTGCATTCGTGTGCACACAGGTGGGGGTGAGGGGGGGCCTCGGTTTTTTAAGTCTCACCCATGACCCACGTGTGCGCAAGATGTACTCCTAGCGTTCGTGCGCACACGAAGGGGGGAGGCCTCAGTGTTTAAAGCCACCCACATGTGCGCAAGATGTTCTGCAGTACATTCATGCTCACACGCACGAGGGGGAGGAGGAGGAGGAGGAGGGAGGTTGGCCCTCGCAGGTGTTTAAAGCCTCCCCCACCCCACCCACCCCACCGCACCCTCCCCCCAGTGACCGGGTGGTTGTTGTTGCTGCAGAGTCTCAGAAGAAGCCGCGGCCCAAGTCGCTGGCGATCTCGACGCCGACGCGCCTGCTGTCCCTGGAGGAGGCCAGGGAGCGGGCCTTCCTCACCAGTCTGGCCCACAGCCAGCGCTTCATTGACGTGGGGGGGGGACCCTCCTCCCTCCCCCCCAACTACCACACCGTCATCGACCTCCCCGCCTACAAGTCAGTGTGGTGGTGTGGGGAGAGGGGGGGAGGGAGTGGGTGGGGAGGGGGGGGTGGGGGAGGGAGAGTGGGGGAGGGAGAGGGGGTGGGGGGGAGAGGGGGGAGGAAGGGGGTGGGGAGAGGGGGGGAGGGAGAGTGGGGGGAGGAGGGAGAGGGGGTAGGGGGAGTGGGAGGGAGGGAGTGGGGGGGGAGAGAGAGAAGGGGGGGGGGGGTTGTAAATCTTCTGCTCATCTTTACTTTTATTTTCCACTTGCACGCATGCACACACACACACACACACACACACACACACACACACACACACACACACACACACACACACACACACCACACCACACACACACACACACACAGGACACACACAGAGACACTCGTGAGTGAGTGCTTGTTTGCTCATGCATCTAACACACAAACATACACACACTTACTAAAAGTGAAAAGACGTTAAAATGTAAGAAGGAACAAACGCATGAACGAACTTAGCTGTTTTCTCAAAGACGTTAAATTGAAAAACGAATGGACGAATGAACTTACCTGTTTGCTCAAAGACGTTAAATTGTAAGAACGAACGAATGAACATACCTGTTTGCTCAAAGATGTTAAATTGTACGAATGAATGAACAAACGAACTTACCTGTTTGCTGAAAGATGTTAAATTGTAAGAATGAATGAACGAATGAACTTACCTGTTTGCTCAAAGACATTAAATTGTATGAACGAACTTACCTGTTTGTTCGAAGACATAAAATTGTAAGAACGAATGAACAAAGTTACCTGTTTGCTCAAAGACATTAAATTGTACAAACAAATGAATGAACGAACTTACCTGTTTGCTCAAAGACATTAAATTGTAAGAATGAATGAACGAACAAAGTCACCTGTTTGCTCAAAGACGTTAAATTGTACAAACAAATCAATGAACGAACTTACCTGTTTGGTCAAAGACATTAAATTGTAAGAACGAATGAACAAACGAACTTACCTGTTTGCTGAAAGATGTTAAATTGTAAGAACGAATGAATGAAGTTACCTGTTTGCTCAAAGACGTTAAATTATAAGAACGAATTCTTTTTCTTTTTTTTTTTTTTTTACGAATGAAGTTACCTGTTTGCTCAAAGACGTTAAATTGTAAGAATGAACAAATGAAGTTACCTGTTTGCTCAAAGATACTAAATTGTAAGGACGAATGAACGAACTTACCTGTTTGCTCAAAGATGTTAAATTGTAAGAACGAACAAACAAACTCACCTGTTTGCTCAAAGACGTTAAATTGTAAGAACGAATGAACTTACCTGTTCGCTCAAAGATGTTAAATTGTAAGCACGAACGAACGAACTCACCTGTTTGCTCACGTTGGTATTTTTCTGGCACAGGAAGAAGTCGGGGAAGACGTCGTCGAACAAGGGGAAGAAATCTCCGGTCAGTGGGGGCTGGAAGTCCATTTTCTCCAAACCTCGCTCCGGCAGCATCAAGAAACCCAGGAAAGGGAGCATGCAGGGTGAGAAACATCTCTCTCATGTGTGTGTGTGTAGGGGGCGAGGGGGGGAGTGTGTGTGTGTGTGTGTGTGTGGTGTGTGTGTGTGTGTGTGTGTGTGTGTAGGGGGGGAGTGTTTGTGTGTTTGTGTGTGTGTGTGTGTGTGTGTGTAGGGGGGGAGTGTTTGTATGTGTGTGTGTGTTTGTGTGGTGTGTGTGTGGAAGGGGGGGGAGGGGGAGTTTGTATGTGTTGTGTTGTGTGTTTGTGTGGTGTGTGTTTGGAGGGGGGAGAGGAGGGGTAGTGTGTGTGTGTGTGGCTTGTGTGTTGGTGTGGGGGGGAGAGGGGGGGTAGTGTGGGGGGGGGGGGGGGGAGAGGGAAGTGTTTGTGTGTGTTTGGCTTGTGTGTTATTTATTTTATTTATTTATTTATTTTATTCTTTTATATCGGAGATAATGGAATAAGCACTTGTGTGCTTTTTTTACATCCAGTCCCATTTGTGTGCAGTTTTCAAAATCTTGTCATCTGTTCCCACCGGCACACAAAGTACTTTTGGGGAGAGTGGAGTTGGCACTGATGTTAACTCCATGAGAAAAATCCCCTTGTTTGTGGTGTGTGTGTGGGGGGGGGATATGGTGTGGGTGTGTGTGGGGGATGTGGCGTGGGTGTGTGTGATGTGGCGTGTGTGTGCATGTGCGAGCGTGTGAGAATCAGGTATTATTATCATTAATATTACTATTACTATTATCCATCCTGTTATAACAAGGATAAGGGAATAAGCACTTGTGTGCTGTTTTACATACAGTCCCTGTGTGTATGGGGATTTTCTTTAACCTTTAGCACCCTGTGTTCTTTGGTGACCGCTTTCCTCTCTCCCTGCATTCTTTTTCCGGTTACCAAAAACTGAGAGCACCTACTTGTTTAGAACCTTTATAAAAGTGGATTAATTTAATGTAGAGACTTGATATTTTGTATATTAATAAAAGAATGGATGAGGAATGTTTTCATATAAGGCAATATGTTCTGCATGCATGTTTTGACATTGAAAAAAAAAAAAAAACAGACATAAAAACAAAAACCGGAACCGTGTTGACTTACTATTTTTTCACTTTGAATGGAGTTTTTGTGTGCTATCTACCAAACTGTTGTACTTCAGTCACTAATAAAGTGATTATGTCGTCTTTTAGAAGTAAACAAAACAGTTATTCCTTATAAATAGCACGAAGTATCTCCTTTGGACCAAAAGTTTCGTCGAAGTCGATCCGCGAAAAGTTTTCATGGCGATTACGAACATCGTCTTCGCGATCATTTTCTACCGGACTGTGGCACTTCAGTCAGTCTCAAAGTGATAATTTTATCGGTTATAAACAAATAAAACACTTTTCCTTCAGAAATACCATCAGGCATCTCATTTCGACCAAAAATTTTCCATGATACCGGCCAGCGACAAATATTTACGGCTGCTTGGTACATCGTATTCGCGATCATCATCGATCTCACTTGAAACACTATTACTGTGACCTAGATCACTTACCGTCACTTCAAAGTCTATTTTAACAAGTTTGAAGCCTTCATAATCATTTTCTAAGTCAGATTCGATGGATATTTCCAGCAAAAATCGTTCCGAATCGGTGTCCGCCATTTTGGTGATGGACAAATCCCGAAAGTTGATTTTTATTTTTCAAAAATTCACTGTCGCGTGTTGTGTTGAAGAAAATGCAAATGGCTGCCAGCAGAGGAAACTCTAGCCTCGTTTTGAATCGAAAGTGACGTCTATTGCTATTAATAGTAAGGGAATCTCAGCCAATGAACCGCAAAGTTTAAACACCCTATGTTCGGCGACACAGTGCGCCTGCAGATGCAAGGGAAATAATTCGTTCGGCGACACGATGCGCCTGCAGAGTGCTAAAGGTTAAATTTTGTCATCAGTTCCAACCGGCACACAATGGCCTACTCTTTCAAAAAGCAGAACAGGGTTTTAAGGTGTGCTCAAGATGTTCTGCATGCACACAGGACCTCGGTTTACAGTCTCATCCAAAGGAGACTTTGGGATTGTCACCCATCCAACCGGTAACCCACGCTTGACACTGCTTAATTAACCTTGGCTTGGGGGGAAGCGAATGCTCTGACCACTGAGACATCCCGTCCCTAAAGAATATTTATTTATTTTTTTATTTTTTTTTATTCTTTTATATCGAGGATAATGGAATAAAGCACTCTTGTGCTTTTTTTACATCCAGTCCCTGTGTGTATGCAGTTTTATATGTCATCTGTCCCCACCGGCGCACGATGACCTACTCTTGCGAAAAGCGGAACAGGATTTAATGCGTGCCCAAGATGTTCTGCGTGCGTTTTGCACATGGGGCCTCGGTTTAAAATGTCATCCGAAGGAGACTTTGGGATTGTCGCCCATCCAACCGGTAACCCACACTCGATGCTGCTTAATTAACCTTAGCTTGGAGGAAAAGCAAATGCTCTGACCACTGAGACATCCCGTCCCTAAAGAATATTTATTTTTTTATTTTTTTTATTTATTCTTTTATATCGAGGATAATGGAATAAAGCACTCTTGTGCTTTTTTTACATCCAGTCCCCGTGTGTATGCAGTTTTATATATGTCATCTGTTCCCACCGGCGCACGATGACCTACTCTTGCGAAAAGCGGAACAGGATTTAATGCGTGCCCAAGATGTTCTGCGTGCGTTTCGCACACGGGGCCTCGGTTTAAAATGTCATCCGAAGGAGACTTTGGGATTGTCGCCCATCCAACCGGTAACCCACACTCGATGCTGCTTAATTAACCTTGGCTTGGGGGGGGAAGCGAATGCTCTGACCACCGAGACATCCCGTCCCCAAAGAACAAGTTATTCTTTATTGCATGATGATCAGTGAGGATGAGGATGATGTAATGATGCGCTGTGTGCGTGCGTGTGTGTGTGTGTGCGCGCTCGCGTGCGTGCGTGCGTGTGAGTGTACATTCGAATTTGTTAAAGCTGTAAATTATTGTTGATTGCCTGTGTGTTGTGTAGGTCGAATGCAAGCGCTTTTGATTTGTTTTTACAAGATTTAGCGCTATACAAATTCCATGTATTATTATGAAATAAAACACAATGTTGTTGTGGTGTGGTTGTCTGTCCCAGGAGACGAGAAGCCGTTGGAGTCACTGAAAGCCAAGGCCCTGACGGAGGAGGACGTCCACAACTGGAAGTATCGACTGCGCAGCGCCAAGTCGGCCGAGTCCCTGTTGTCCATGGCAACTTCGGCTCGCAGCAGCATCTGCAGTCAGAGCTCCTGCAGCGTCGGCTTCATGGACGGCAGCAGCAGCAAGAGAGGTGCATTGTGGGGGATTTCGCTCGCTGGGGGGGAGGGGGGGGTGGGGGGGGTGTCAACTTGCTGGTTTTTGTTTGTTGTGGGTGTTTTTTTGTTTTGTTTTATGGGGGAGTGGTGTGGTGATTAGTTAGGTTTGGTTTGGGGTTTTTTGGGGTGTTTTTTTTGGATGGGTTCGGTTTTTGTTAATTTTGAATGTATTGCTTTTGTGTTAGTGCTTGAAAGTATGCATTTTTTTTATTGGGGTGGTGGTGGTTAGTTAGGTTTGGTTTTGGGGTTGGTTGGTTTGTTTGTTTTTTGGGGGATGGGTTCGGTTTTTGTTAATTTTGAATGTATTGTTTTTGTGTTAGTGCTTGAAAGTATGCTTTAAAAAAAAAAAAAAATTATAATAACAAGTCTGATTTATTTTGTTTGGGGTTGGTTTGGTTTTGTTGGATTTTTTTTTTTTCCCTGTTGTGGAAAATGTTATGTTTTGAGTTGTTTGAATGTTTAAGTTTCCAGAGGTGCTTGAATTGTTTTGTTTTTGTGGTGTGGGTTTTTTTTTTTTTTAGTTTTTGGTTCAGTTGATTAGTTGGCTTTGCTGAGGGTTCAGTGTGTTTGCTTGATATTTGTTTGGTTTGGTGGTTTGTGTGTGTGTGTGTGTTTGTGTGTGTGTGTATGTATGTGAGTGTGTGTGTGAGTGTGTGTGTGTGTGTGTGTGTGTGTGTGTGAGTGTGTATGTGTATGTGTGAGTGTGTGTGTGTGTGTGTGTGTGTGTGTGTGTGTGTGTGTGTGTGTGTGTGTGTGTGTAAATAATGTATATGGGTTTTGGGGGGTCTTCTTTTTTCAAAGGGGGGTGTTGGGTTTATTTTTGGATTGGTTGCTGCTTCCTTGTTGATTTGTTTAGCTTCAGATTCTTTGCCTTATTCATCGTATTATTCATGTTATCCCATACAAAAAAAAATGTTTGTGGGGTCTGGATTGTTAGTTGCATCTGGGTTGGTTTATTCTGCCTCAGATTTTTTTTTTATCATCTTGTGTATTCATTTCATTCATTCATTCATTCATTTATTTTAATTAATGTATTTTTGTTTTTTTTGAGGATAATAGAATAAGCACTCATGAGTTTTTTTTAAAAATTTACATCCACTCCCCGTGTGTATGCAAACTTGTCATTCATGTATTCAGTTGGGGGGGGGTTCAGGGGTTTTTGTTTTGGTTTGGTTGTAGCTTTTTTTTGGTTGTTTGTTCTTTGTATTTTTGTGGAGGGTTTTTTTTTTTTTTTTTTTTGGTTGCTTTTTTGTTAAATTTTTCTTGTAGTTAAAAACTTGTGTATTTATTTGCTTATCTGTTGATTTGTTGACTAGCTCAAGCTGCAAATTGATGTCATGTGTAGAGGCTTTACCTTTGTGTGTGGTGACATAGCTTGTTCAAGGGTTGAGGGCTTTGTTCTTTTGGCTGGCTTGTTTTCTGTGATGCCCCAGTTCTGCTACTCTTTAGCCTGCTTATCCTCACTCCAACACACACATGAACACATGCACACACACACACACACACACACACATGCACGCATGCATGCACACACACACATGCACACATACACACACACACACACACACACGCATGCAGGCCCTTACCTGCAGTGTCACATTTTCTCTCAAATTAAAACAACAGTTGCTCTCTGAAGCATTGGAAGAAGAAAAGGCCTACAGGAGGTGGCAAACTGTATCTTACTGTTTGCACGCAACTGAGACCAAGAAAAACAAACAGCCCAACCAAACCCAAAAACCAACCCCCCACCCCCCTCCCCCATGATTACAATAAAAGGTAGAGGTGTCCCACAACCTACGCAGTCATAGGGGAGCGAGGCATCAGAGGCCTCAGCTTCTCTAGGGGCCAGCATGTTGAGGGCGGCGCTCATCTCCTCTCCCTCGCTGCTTTGCCTTCCCTGAGCCTCAAGAGGGCAGGTACCCATTTACTGCTCAACTACTATGCTTTGAACAAATCTCTATTGCTTTTTGCCATACTCACACAGCTGTAAGTTTTGAGTCGGTTGGAGCCTGAAAATGCTTTTGATATACCAACTGTGTGGGGTTGAACCTTGTCCTCCTATCAGAAAACTCTCTCCACTAACCATTACGCTACACAGCAGTTAGTCACTCGTTTTTTATTTTGCTTTCTTTTTTTTGGTTTTTTTTGGCACACACTTTTTTCAGTTACGTGTGTATGTGCATAGGCAGCTTAGCAGCCTCTTTCTTTTTTTTACGTTTTGCTGATATTTTAGTTTGCGCAAGCGCGCGTGTACACGTGTGTGTGTGTGTGTACATGTGTGGCTTGGCTTGTGTGTGTGTTGTAGAAGAGCTTTTAGCTCCCCATCACAAACGCTCTCTGTCGTCGGACGCTTCGGCGGTTCTGCACCCCCGCTATCACACCTCCCCTCACCTGGAGCTGCCAGCACCCCCACCTGCCCAGCTGTCCTCAGGTCAGGCTGCATGGGGGGATGAGGATGAGGAGGACACAGGATTGGGGGAGGATGGGGGATGGATGGATTTTATGGATTTGTTCTTTTTTTTTTCTTCTTTTTGTTGTTGTTGAGGATAATGGAATGAGTACTCGTGTGCTTTTTTTTTGTTTATATTGACATCCAGTCCTCGTGTGTATGCAGTTTTGCCATCCGTTCCCACCGGGCACACAGTGGCCTACTCTTTCGAAAAGCGGAACGAGTTTTGACGTGTGTGCAGGATGTTCTGAGTGCATTCGCACACAGGACTTCGGTTTATAGTTTCATCCTAAGGACTTTTGGGGAGTGAAGTGGGCACTGTTGTTAACTCCAGAGGAAAAATCAGAGGGAGTTAAGGCACTGTAAGGTCTGCATGTAAGTTGACCTGGAAGAGTGGAAAGGTCTTCACCCTTAGTCCTTCGGATGAGACTAAAAACCGAGGTCCCGTGTTCAAACGCAAGCAGAACATCTTGCGCACATGTCAAAACCCGCTTTTTGGAAGAGTAGGCCATTGTGTGCCGGTGGGAACGGATGACGAGATTGACAAAACTGCATACACAAGGGGACCGGATGTAAAAAAAGCATGATAGTGCTTATTCCATCATCCTTGAAATAAAAGAATAAATAATTAAATAGATAGATAAATAAAAGGGAAAAAAAAGTTCACCAAATGCCACAGCCGGGGTTCAAACCCATGACTTAACCCTCTTGCATTCGGTGTCTCTGAACACAAACTGCCCCTAGATTTCCCATTCCATCACAAAATCAGGTCAGGCACACATGCTTGCTGGCTTTTTCCTCCTTCTAAGTACATACCAGCAGCTATAATGACTTCCAGACACTCTTCAGGGTTTCTCCTTCTGGCCTGATAGATCTTTGACATGTGGTAGCAATTAGCAATGGTCACAGTGTGATGGAAATCTACTGTGTGTAAATCCTGGCAAATCCCAGATCAGGACTTGGGGGGGGGGGGGGTGTAATTATTCAATCCCAGCAAATCCCGGGATCGGGACTTGGTTAATGGAGTGGTTGGAATGATATCAATAGGTCTTAAACACTGGGCTGTAGTACACTTCATAACATGATGATGTACCAGTACCTATTGTTTTGAGATGGTGGGATGACACATGTCCATGGTTTGGGATTTAAAAAGAAATCATTTATGGTTGGTGTTCAGATTTTAATCTGCTTTGTATAACATAACAAATGTGTGAAATAGCGCTTTGTTTGAGGTTGGTTGTTTTTTTTTCGGTTGGTTGGCTGTTTGCTTCTTTTTCTTTTTTTTTCTCTTTTCCTAACTGTTCTTTTTTTTTAAAATCTCCTAACACATTGTGTGCAATATCACCATGTTTGGGTTTTTTCCTTTTTTTTATGGTTTTGACAGTTTAAGCTGGTGCTATTTTGCAAGCATAGAAAGGTAGTTTATTTCTGAATGTTGTTAGGTTTTGAATGTGGTCAGTTAATTTCAACACATGCTCAGTTCATTTCTAGACATGCTCAGTTCATTTCTAGACATGCTCAGTTCATTTCTAGACATGCTCAGTTCATTTCTAGACATGCTCAACTAATTTCTAGACATGCTTAGTTAAATTTCTAGGTATGCTCAGATTTCTAGACATGCTCAGTTCA
Organism: Stramonita haemastoma; assembly: GCA_030674155.1. NCBI lineage: Eukaryota > Metazoa > Mollusca > Gastropoda > Neogastropoda > Muricidae > Stramonita > Stramonita haemastoma. Next base: position 40,058,842 of record CM060339.1, on the reverse strand, counting down.
TTTCTAGACATGCTCAGTTCATTTCTAGATGTGTTCCATAACTTTCTGAATGTGGTCAGTGCATGAAAGACAAACATGTGAAGAAGAGGAAGTAGGAGGTTGTTCCATAGAGTTGTTGGGTAAAATTGTTGAGTTTTCCCCTCGCAGGAAGTTAGTGTTTTTGTCACTGGCATCCATAATCAAGAAATTGGGAGGTTTTTTTAGGGGGGGGAGGGCGGTAGCCTAGTGGTGAGAGCATTGCGCTCATAATCTGACCGCCTAGGATCAAGTCACCATATTCCTCCTTTCAGAAGAGTAGACCATTTCTTGCTGACACAAACAGATGACAAAAATTTCACAAAATGCATACACACGGGTATCGTGTTGAGACGCAACCCCCAAAGTCTGAATGCAGCTGCCTAAAGATGGATGAAAACAGAAGCATAGCCTAACTCTCACTGTCGGTGAACGTGGGGGGAAAAAAAGGAGAATTTGCAGCGTGAACAGTAATACAAAGAGTGCGGTGGGAGCTTTAGTTTCATGCTCATTTTTAAACTTTTTTAAAATTATTTTTTTTATCGAGGATAGTGGAATAAGAACTTATGTGCTTTTTTAAATTTTTTTTTTTTTTACGTCCAGTCCCCGTGTTTATGCGGTTTTGTAAATTTTGTCATCCTTCTTTCACCAGCACACTTTAGCCCTACTCTTTTGAAAAGCGGATCAGGTTTTAACATGTGTGCAAGATGTTCTATGTGCATTCCGCACACAGGACTTCGGTTTTCAGTCTCATCCAAAGGACTTTTGGAGGGAGAGTGGAGACAGCACTGACGTTAACTCCGGGGGGAGGAATATTCCCCTTGAGTGGAACCGCTACCTTAATCACACACCAAACTTCCAACTCACCACCCGTTCTTTCTTTCTTCTTCCGTTTCCAGTCAGCCTGGTTCCCTCAGGCAGCCACCCGGCCAGAGGCTCCACCCGGCCCCTGCAGACCCATACCACAAGCAGTCCTTCATCCGGGGGACTCCACCCGCAAGCCTCTGCACAGACGCACCCCTTCCGCACCCAGCACGCCCCGACAAGATCGCCACCCACACCCCACCTCCTCCTCCTCGGCCGTCAGCTCCCCCAGCAAGGCGTCTTCACAGCCTCAGCTGGACAGCCTGTCCGGGTCGCCCAACTCCGACAGCAGCCTGCTGACTCCGCCGTCGGAAAGCAGCCTGGGCATCGACATTGACGCGGCCATCAAGGCGCGGCTGCAGCAGATGGCCATGCAGTATCGCGGCGCTGTCACCACCTCCCCCAGATCCCCGGAGAAAGTCTCCGCCGCCGCCACGGAGAGAGGGGAGGGTGGGGAGAAGAGGGTGGAGGGGAGGAACGGTGTGGTGGAGTTTCCCCTCTCCCCTCCTCCCACCACCCCCATGAGGAGGAGAAAAACGCCGCCCCGGGAGAGAGGGGGGGGGAGAGGACCAAGTTTTTTGTGTCGCGTTACCACGATTACGCGGAGATTGTGTCGGACAATGACGATGACGACGATGAGGACGACGATGATGATGAAGGAGAAGAAGAAGACGAGGACGATGACGACGACGAAAGGTCGCCGACAGACATGCAGGAAGTGATGGAGAAGTGGGACAGCAAGCTCTCCACCACCACCACCCGCTTCTACCTCCCCGACAACAACAACGACAACGTCGTGGAAGACCACACGCAAGAACCCGAACCCAAGCACGCCAAACTGGACCCCAGGCAAGGGGATGCGGATCATCATCAGCACCACCACCACCACCACCACCACCACCAGCAACAGCAGCAGCAGCACAGAGCAGGCGCCAAGACGCAACGCCAGAAACAGCAGCGCCTGGCGTCACACCCCACCCCCAACTCTCCCCCTCCCCCCAACACTCAGGTGGCTCGCCGCAGGGTCGAGCTCATTCCTTCCGACGGCCCGACCCCCTCCGACCCCAGCAAGAACGCTGCGGCTGCGGGGTCAGGGGGCGTGCAGTTTTCGGAACTGGCCACCCACCCGGGAGGAGGAGGGGGGGGAGATTTCGCCACCGCGCGACCGCCCATCCCCCAGTGGAGAAACCAGCGCGTGACTGCCGCCGCCATCGTCACGGGGGGTCAGCAGAGTGGCGGGCCTTTGGCGGGGGGAGGCAAGGGAGGCAACATGTCCAAGTGTCTGAGCGTGCCGTCAGACATCGCGCAGTCGTTGGAGAACATCACAGGCAGCCAGTCAGAGCTGCTGTCCTCCCTGACCCTCAGCGAACTCTCGCAGTCCATCAACAGCTTCTGCGCAGCAACCACCACCGCTACCACCACCGCTGCCTCCTCCTCCGCTGCTGTGGGGCCAGACGCCTCCCCGGCCAGACGCCAGCAGGACCCGCGTTGGAGACGCAGCGCGTCACTGGACAGCCTGGAAGGGGGGGGGGAGGGCGGGAGGGGCGGGCGCACACTGCGTGAGCTGAGCGCGCGCATGGACGCGGCGGCTTTCCACCACAAGGTGGAGCGAGCCCTGCTGCTGGAGGAGGAGGGATACTCGCGCCACGGCCACGCCTCCCTCCTCCCCCTCACCCCCCTCCACATCTCCGAGGACAACCTGACCTCGCACAGCAGCAGCGGGGGACAGCAGCAGCAGGAGGAGGAAGGGGGTGGTTGTCTGCCCGATGTTGCTGCTGTTGTCGGAGAAGAAGCGCTGGGTCCCAAGACGTCTCCGGCTCCGGACGCTTTCCCTCGCTCCGTCTCCGACAGCCGGCGTGTGGGGTCCAGCCACCCGGAACCTTCCATGTCGCAGTCGTACCCGCTACCCGGGCACCACCCCCACCCTCCTCCTCCCCCTCCCCCTGCCTCGGCCACGGAGCTGGCCAAAGTGACGGGGGGGGAGGTGTGAACTCTCACCCCGACTACCCAGATTACGCCATCATCATCCGCAAGCGGCAGAAGACGTCGAAGGAAGATCGAGGCCCCGGGTTTTATTCGGGGGTTTTAGAAGACTCGCTCCCTGACGGGGCCTCGCCCCCACCGCCCCCCACACTGCTGTCCCTGGCCGTGGGCAACACCACGGACGGTCTCTACTGGCAACAAGGGGGAGAAGCCTACGCCACCATCCCCCCACAGATGGCGCCGCCTGTCGGCCCACGCCGCGACCCCCGAGGCAGACAGGGCGTGTGGCAGGGCCAGCCCCCGGGGTCAGACAGGGGCATGCAAAACGCCGAGGTCACCAGCCCCAACCTGGGCGGGTCAAGGTTCAGCCCCGGCCACGCCCACCAGCGTGGCCCGCTGTCGCAGTCGGAGGTGTCGGCGGGCGTGTGTGTGGTGAAGCAGCGGCGAGAGAAGTCCTCATCCTCGTCCTCGTCCTCCTGCAGTTCCTCCAGTTCTTCCGAGGTCGATGAGCACGAGGTCATGGGCATGGAGACGGTCCACCACCTGGAGCCCATCGGGGCCCAGTTCGCCGTGAAGCTGAACCGGAAGCAGCGCACCGCAGGGGGGGGAGGCAGCTCCCCCGCACACAGCGGCCCGACCTCCGACCCCACGACCTCTCTGCGCATCGTGGAGCGAGCCAGCGCGTCGGGTGCCGAAAGCAAACTGACGTCGCCGTCGCAGCAGCAGCAACAAGATGTGCACTGGAAGCAGAGCCCCCTCTTCTCCAGGGGTGGGGGGTATCCTCCTGACCGACAACGTGCGGACCCTGGAACCTTGAGTCCCCAAGCGGAGCGACGCAGGACGCAGGACTTTGACAGGTCAGCGGAGGGTTACGAGTTCAGCGAGGAATCCTGCAGGACTTTCCCCCCCCACGTCCACAGCAGTGGGGAGGGCTATCTCTCCCGCCAGCCGGGGGTGGGCGGGGGGGGCAGGGTGGGGGGGGGAGGAGGAGGAGGAGGCCCTTCGGGGGAGGGTCCGGTGCGAAGACTTTCCCAGTCGTCGGAATACAGGGACCCTTCCTCGCCCAGGCAGGCTGTGCTGGCAGGAGCAGGGGTCGGGGGTCGCCCGCGGGCGGCCTCGCAGTCGGACAGTGCGTTGAAGTTTCAGCGTGAAGAGCTGCCCATCATCTCCGGCAACCTGCCCCTCTCTCCCTCGTTGTCGTCGTCCTCTTCGTCCCAGCAGCGATCTCACATCCCCTCTCCCCGCTCCCCCACTGTCTGCACCCCGCCTTCCCCTTCCCAGCAGTCTCGCTTGCCCTCCCCGCGCACCCCTGGGGTCAACCCGACGACCTCGGTGAGGTCACCGCCGCCCCCCCCCTGTCCAGTCCTTCTCACAAGTCGCGGTTACCGTCGCTGCACTCGCCCAGCCAGTCGCAACCGTCGCCCAAAGCACTGACGCACTCTCCCCCTCTCCCCCTTCTCCCAGTCACCACCACCACCCCCTCCCCCCGTCCCCCAGCCACCCCTCGGAATCAGCCGGCTCGGCGACGTCGTCTCCCAGCATGCCCCTGCACTTGATGCTGTATCACCCGGACGAGTTTCAGGTGCCTCCGGCGGCTGTGGGGGGCACGCCGGAAATGGCGTTCCCTCAGGTGTATGTGAAGAGTGACACTGTGACGGAGGAGAAAGCCGTCATCAGGAAGGGGGCGGGGGGCAAAGGGGAAGGGAAAGGTGAAGGTCATCAGGGCGGGGGTGGACCGGCAGGCTGGTCTTCGGGCAAAGTGACATCGTCGCCGCGGCGACAAGCGTCGAAAAATTCTTCCTCGTCCCTGGAAACAAGCGCTGGTAAGTTTTGAAGTACGTCACTTACGATTTTCTTCTTTTTCTTTTTTTGGGAAAAAAGAAATTATTTTTGGATTTAGTATGAATTGTTTTTTGCGTTAAAGTACATTAATTGTGACCTTTTTTTTATTATTATTATTATTAGTCTGCAGGAATTATTTGGCTATTTGATATCAAGAATTTTTGTTTTTTGTGTTCATTCCTTTGATAGAACTCAGGTTGACTGGTAGTGAGGTTTATGCTCATGTGAATGATTCTCCCCCCCCCTACCCCCCCACTTTGCCACTCAGGTAGCCACATTTTGACTTTGGGATACAGTTGGGTTGGGACCCAAACCTGCCAAGTTTGCCAGGACAGTCACAGGGTAGTACCTCCCTGCTTTTTCCGGTTTTCACACGTTGTGGGTTCTTTTGACATAACAAAGGTCTGTGAACACAAGGGTCCAACTGGTTTTTTTTGTTTTTGTTCACTCAAAAGGCTCGACGTCCAGTTTCAATTTTCCATTAAACTGGGAAGAAAGGGTTACTCAAGGAATCAAACCCACAAGCTCAGTGTCTACTTGTTAGGCAGGTGGACATCTAAACCGTCCTTGATTGAATGATTTTGTCACAGTTCACCTACATGTTGGTTTTTCATTTCTTTCTGTTTCTTTGGCAATGCACTGAAGCGCTATTCACTAGGTTCCACCACATAGTCTGTTGTGTGCCAAAGCCGGAGTCATACCCAAAGTCGAAATGTGGCTACCTAAATGGTGGGGAACTTGGAATGCAGTTTCCTAAACAGAGTGGGGGGGGGGAGAGGAATCAGTCACATACAAACATTTTACCATTGGTAAACCTCAGAGCTCTAGCTGAGGAACGCAACAACAAAAAATATATATAAAGGCCTACATTAAAATGTTGCTATGTTTTAACCCTCTTGCATTCGGTGTCTCTGAACACAAACTGCCCCTAGATTTTGCATTCCATCACGAAATCAGGTCAGGCACACATGCTGGCTGGCCTTTTCCTCCTTCTAAGTACATACCAGCAGCTATAATTACTTCCAGACACTCTTCAGGGTTTCTCCTTCTGGCCAGATAGAGCTTTGACATGTGGTAGCAATTAGTGATGGTCACATCGTGATGGAAATCTACTGTGTGTAATCCTGGCAAATCCGGATCGGGACTTAAGGGGGGGGTAATTATTCAATCCCGGATTGGGACTAAGAGGGTTAAAATGTTCAGTTATATTGAGAGTGTCTTCAGCTCTCAGCACAACTACATGCACTGTGCATGAGAGGGGGAAATAAATCCCTTAAAAGTCATAAAGTATTGCTGCCTGCATGGCAAGGAGGGTACTTAAAAACAGTCTTATATAAATGAGTATGATACATGTATGATATAAATTTCTCACCCAGTGTGTACTTGCAGTCTCACAGTCACAGCGATTCCCAAGTGGGATGAGTTAGTTAGAGTGCATATTCTTGGCATGACCCCTGGAATATCAACAACTACAGCAACAACAGCAACAGCATATAATCAACATAACGGATTCTATAACCAAGTGGTTAAGTACTGTTAGCATCATCCCGTTTTGCCATGAATGTTGTGATTGAATCTCAACAGTGGTGTTAGTGAATCCAGGTGGGATTTACATTCCTACGTCAGCTTATACAGGATAATCGATGGCAGCACAATCGTTTCCCAGCCACAGTTAAGCAGCATTGAGTTGGTTCCCAGTGGATTGCCTGAACATTGTGATGCAATTGGCTTCAGTACAGTCCCAATTCACAGCGTCAATGGGACCTGCCTTCTTTAGGGGCGCGGAAGGTAAGCATCGAGGATAGAAGATGGCGCCGCCCTCAGATACTGGCCCCTAGAAGCTGAGGTTCTTGATGCCTCATCTCCAACGTACTAGTGTAGGGTATGGGACACCTTTACCCTTGGTCAGCTTAAACATATGTATACATGTTTACTATCCTTAGCAGTGCCTAAATTCCCTTTATTAAATGTATACAATTTACACATGTATGTGATTGATTAACATGCGCATGGAAGATCTGCATTCATGTCAGAAACTATGAAAACACAAACATGCCAGCATGTCATCCAGTACCAAAAAAAAAATGTGTCTCTGAGGTAGGACTGTGTCAGTGAATGCCAGCAGCAGACCTGCTTGCTAGTGACAAACACAGGTATGCAGCAGCTTTGCATTTCCTGTATAGCATGCAAGCAAGAAGAAGGTATATCAGCGCTGTGTGGTATGTGTGTCATTCTAGCAGTGTGTTTTGTCTAGCAGTGGTGTTTGCACATTGTGAGTTGTGATTTGACATTGCATTGTATATTATGACATCATTCATTACGTTTGATTATTGTTGTCATCATCATGTGTTCATTGTTATGTTTCAAGAGTTCATGAACATAATCAGCGCTGTTATGACATCATACTTGTGTGCTGTATTGTTGTTACGTTGTATTATCAGCATTGTGTGATATGTTATATTATAATATATCCCAGCATTGTGTGTTACGTATGTTGCCATATCATAAAATTTTGTTAATATTTTTGTTGTTTATATCACCAGTATTGTGCAATACATTATGTTGTGTTATGATCATTATTCACTGTGTTATGTTATATCACCAACTCGTGTTTAATCTGTGTTTTGTCACATTCTGATGTTTATGTTGTGTTTATATCATCAACATTGTGTGATGTGTTGTGTTATTATCATCAGCAATGTGTGTTATGTTGTGTTATATCATCAGCATTGTGTTATGTTGTTGTATATCACATTGTGTGTTTATGTTTGTTATCATCAATTGTGTGATGTTTATATCATTGACATTGTGTTTATGTTGTGTATATCATCACGTTATGTGTGTTATATCACCAGCATTGTGTGATGTGTTATATCACCAGCATTTGTGTTGTTTATGTTATTCACAGTATGTGTGTTATAGTGTTGGTTATATCAGGGTTCGCGTAGGATTTTTAAAACCGGTACTGCGAGTTGCCATTTCAGAGATATCTTGACCAACTCCCCCCAAATCGGTCCCCAAAAATAAAATCCGGTACGTACTGTGAACAAAACGAAACTATTCTGTGAGGGGGTGGGGGAGGGGGGTGTTGTTCGGCAGCAAAACTAAATCAAATTGAATGCATATCTCTCAGAGACTTTGACTGCCGTGCTGCTGCCACTCGCTTCTTGGGCACGAAGCCACGCAGAAAATAGGTTTTTTTTCTAGCGCCTGTGCCACTGTCTGTGTCAGTCTGTTGTTTTGCACGACATCATTTGTGTGACTTAGGCCTATATTCTTCTTTCTTGTTTCTATGCTTAGCGCTCATCTAGATCTTTCGTTCAATTTACATTTCATTTTCGACTCTTCTCTCTCAAAGCAACGCGCAAATTCATAGTCAAAGACCCTCCGCTTTCGTTAGAGTAGGCCATCGTGTGCCAGTGGGAACAGATGACATTTACAAAACTGCATACACACGGGGACTGGATGTAAAAAAAGCACAGGAGTGCTTATTCCATTATCCTCGATATAAAAGATTAAAAGAATAAAGAATAAATCAATCTAGGCCCCATTTACTCATTGTGAACGGAAGTCACTGTCATGCCGAGAAGAGTGCGAAGCTCTGTTCTTTCACAGTAAAGCTTGCTGTTCTGCGTGCTGGCGCCAAAGATAAGAGTTCGTCGGAAGGGGGTGGAAAGGGGTAGGTGTGTAAGCGCAGTACAGGCGCATGACTGTCAGAAAATGTCACTTCCGACTTCTTTTTTTTTTGAGACGGAAATCTAATCGGTCACAGGCAAACAGAATCGGTACGCGTACCGGCTGCTTCGAAAATTTTCGGTATTCCCTGTTTACAAGCGGTAAAATACCAACAATTACTGGTTATCGCGAACCCAGTTATATCATCAGCATTGTGTGTTACGTCGTGTTATATCATCAGCTTTGTGTGTTATGTTATATCACCAGCATTGTGTGTTCTGTCATGTCACATCACCAACACTGTGGCACGTGATCACTCCATGACATCACGCTGTGTTGTGCTGTGTCAGCAGGCCCCCCCCACAGCAGCATGCGCAGCAGCACCTGGGCAAAGCGGAGCAGGACTCCATGGAAGTGGACAACCTCTGCAACCGCCTGGTGGACCAGCTCCACGCCCTGCGCGCCCAGTCGACCCCTGACCCCGCCCCCCCCAGCCCGCGGCCCGAGGGGGGGTGCAGGTGGAGGCGGTGTTGGAGCGGAGGGTGGAGGAGTCGGAGGTGGGGGGGGAGGCCATCGTGGAGGAGCGGCTCGTGCGCGTGGAGAGTTTCGGGGAGGTGCGGGAGGAGGAGATGGAGAACGCCTTCAACGCCGGCAGGGAGCTCCTCCTCTCCCACTCCTCCTCCCTCGCCCCCCCCTCCTCCTCCTCCTCCTCCTCCCTCGCCCCTTCCACCACCACCACCATCCTCTCCACGCCAGCGACGGCGGCCAAAGCTTCCCACGAGCGCCGACCCAGCGCCTCAAAAATCCCTCGCTTCCACAAGCGCACGGACAGCCGAGAGGAGAAGACGTGCGTGTCGGAAGAGGACGGAGGGGGGGGGGTGCTCTCCCCTTTCCAGCGACGCTCCAGCCACCAGGAGGACCGAAGTTCGGACGCGTGTGTCACTGAGACAACGACGATGACGATGATGACAACGATGCAGCAGCAGAGTCCTCGCGTGGTTCAGAAACAGTCGGGCAGTCGAGAGGAGAGGGCGGGGGTTTCGGACGCGGGGCAGGGAAAGGGGCCACAGCATTCGCGCTACCACCGGCAGACCAACAATCGCGAGGAGAGCGGCCACGGCAACAACAGTCACGGCAACAGCGGCCCGCCAACTCGCGTGCATCGTCGCACAGGGAGCCAGGAGGAGAGGGGGGTATCGGGGGAGGGCCAGGAAACGTCTTCTCCGCATCCCCGCGTTCAGAAGCGAGGGAACAGTCGTGGTGGTGGCGGTGGTGGTGAGGAAAGAAACGTGACCTCGGAGGCCAGCGTGGAGGTCACAACCTCGAGAACGACGGCGGCTTCCAACCGATCGCGGGGGGCCGACAGAACCCGAGGGGGAGCAAACGCCAAATCCAGAGACCACAACAACGACAACAACAACAAAACCGCCTCCGCGCGAACCTCCAAAATCCCGCTGTCGCAAAAGCTGCCCAGTCCCACTACCACCAGCGGTGGCAGCGCCCGTGACCCCAAAGGGTCCAAGGTCATGGCCAGCCCCTCCAGTCCCAGACAGGCCGCCTCGGCGCCCCCTTCAGGGAAGTCCCAGAACCAGGGGAAGACCACCCCCAGCCCTGCCCCCCGCACGCGCGCCTCCCTCCCCAAAGCGGAAAACGCGGCTCCTCCCTCCGACGAGGTCATGGAAGTCGCCCGGCCGTCCGTGAAGAAAAGAACCCCCGCCGCGACTACGACAACAACGCCAACAACGCAGAGAGGGGAGCGGAGAACGGCCCGGGAGAGCAGCAGGAGCGAGAAGAAGGTGGTGCAGGAGGTGAGGCTGGAGAAGGGGGAGGCCAAGCTGGTGATCGAGAAGCAGCCCAGCCTGAAGAAGCAGATCCAGACGGTGCACGCCCACAAGGTGCCCCACCCCACGCGGCAGGTGGCCGAGGCTCTGGACACGACACCTGCTGCGACTCCTCTCCGGCGGAGCTCTCCAGTGCCACGGACCTGGAGCACTCGGGCATGTCCAGCCAGGAGGACGAGGTGTTCTCGGACGAACACCTGTGTGTGCGCCTGGCGGGCCGCGACAGTCGCAGCTTCAGCTCGGGGATGATGGGGGGGGTGGAAGAGGAGGAGTCGTCTTCTCCTCCGCGCCGCGGCACCCGCCCACCACCACCACCACCACCACCACCAGCAGCACAACAACAACCGCTGTTCCTGTCCCCGCTGCTGACCCAGACATCGTCATCATTGGCGTCATCGTCGTCGGTGTCGGACAGCTACCACCACATGGCGGCCAGTCGCTCCTCGCTGGACGACTCGGCTCTGCAGCTGGCGGCGGAGAGGCAGGACGACCTCTTGACCCGGCTGGAGACCACGGGGGGGAGGGGGGGGGCGTACTGCACGGGCTCCCTGCGCTCGCGGCGCTCCCCGAAGATGCGCAGCCTGATGGAGATGTTTGAGCGGGCGGGGGGGGGCTCCTCCCCCCACTCCCACTCCCACAGCAGCGAGGAGAGCGGGGACACCACCAAGAAGAGGGACCCTCCACCTCCGGCTCCACCACCCTCAGCGCCGCCTCCCAGGAAAAGCTGGACAACGATGACGACGAGGATGACGATGACGACGACATCTTCCACCACCCCCCCTGCTCCCCCCTCCTCCTCCCCACCACCAACAACCTGGCGCGCCGATCCCGATCCAGGGAGAGAGGAGGAGGAGGAGTGATGTCCTCTCCCAAGCGCCCCTCGCAGAGCCCGTCGGGAAGGCACGTCACCGCCTCTGCAGCCAGGAGCGAGGAACTCCGCCGTAGACGCCCGTCCCCAGCCAACAGCCGTGGCCACGCGGACGAGAGAGCGCGAGGGGGTGGGGGAGCGAGCCGCTCAGAAAGTGGGGCGGGGTTCGGGCGTCCCCCCAGGTACCGGAGCTCGTCCCGGGGTCGGATCTACAGCGACTCCTCCACCTCGGAGTCGGACAACACCCTGCTGGACGCCAGACACCGGCCCTCGGCCTTTGACTTCCGACCCCGGCCCGGCCCCGAAAAGCCCCGGGGGGGGTCGCCACGGCCACGAGGACACCACCAGCAGCAGCGGGGAGAAGAGCGAGGGCAGCAGCAGCCGGGGAGAGCGTGGGGGGGGAGGAGGAGGAGGGGGAGGGGCAGCGGCGCGGGAGCATCAAGGAGCTGCGGCAGCTGTTTGAGAAGAGCCCCAAGGACGAGGGCCGCGACTCGGGCAACGAGCTCTCCCCCCCCGTCCCCCCGCGCCGCTTCGTGCGCACGCGGAGCATGTCCCCTGCGGCGGAGAGTTCGGTTCTGGTGGCTGCGGCTGCTGCTGCTGCTGCGGCTGCGTCGTCATCGTCGTCATCGTCGTCGTCAGTGACGCCCAACATCATGAGGCGCAGCATGGAGATTCCCTCGTCTTCGGCCATGGTCAAACAGCCCCTCAGGCTGGGCCCCAAGCCATTCTACGGATCCAAGAAGTGAGCTGCGAGGCTGGGGTTGACCTCTCTGGGTGACTTCTGGTGGATGATCTCTGTGGGTGACCTCTGTGGTTGACCTCTGGTTGACCTCTGTGGGTGACCTCTGTGGTTGACCTCTGTAGGTGACCTCTGTGGGTGACCTCTGTGGTTGACCTGTGTGGTAATCTGCAGGTGAAAAATCAGGGGCATCGGTGTCGCGTGTGAGATCCTCCTGGTCGAACAGTCAGGTGTGGGTGTGTGTGCGCGCCAATCGCAAATCCAGCACAACTGGGCCCCAGTGCTCGAATGAATTAGCGCACCCCCTTCCTTTTACCAAGCGTGGTCAGTTCCTGCTGTGAGTAGCACCGGCTGGGTTGGAATGGGTCGTGGGTGAAAGTGGGGAGGGGGAAACTGACAGCTGTGGTATACATTACGTATGGAGGAATCTTCGGGTTTAAAAAAAAAAAAAAAAGTCTGCTGTTTCGGTGTTTTACTTTTGCTGGGTAACCTTCAGGTTGAAAAAGTCAGGTGTGTGGGTATGTATACCCATGATAGAATGGGTGGAATTTACATAATATTCACAAAGTGAGTGTGTATTACCTAAAAACATAGAATATAGATCCATTAGATCAGCTGTCAGGGTATGTGCCTGTGTGAAAATCGACAGGTCTGAAAAATCAGTTGTTTGGGTATATATATATACACTTATATAGAAATGTACAGACTTGAAAAGTCGGGGTTGTAGACTGTGTATGTATCAGAAATCTACCAGTTCAAAAAAAAGTCGTCTGCTTGGGTTTATTCCTGTGTGAGAATCTGTGGATCCCTCAAATTTATGAACAAGTGTTGTAGAATGTGTGAAAATCTCCTTCAAACCGAAAACAGATCCCATTCTGTTTGATATCCCAGATATACAACCAGATTTCTTTCCGAGGGCAATAAAACAACAGAAAGGAAAGAAAGAAGAAAAACAAACACACTGTGCAAGTGATGGAGTGGAACAAAGTCTCTGAAGTGCATGAAGAGTGAGTAGACTGCCATGAACACTGTCTATAGTATACATGTGCATTGCGTGTGTGTCTGTGTGTGTGTGTGTTGAGACATATCAGCTTTTATTTTTCTGGCTGTGACCAGCCCCTTCACTCTGTTGATAACCACCGCTGTCTGTTGTGTGAAAGAAGACTGCTGATCTGTTGTTTTCACTTTGTGTGTGTGTGTGTGCGTGCGTGTGTGTGTTTTAGCATTTTTAACGAATTTCAGATCCATAGTCGAGATAGGTGGTGTGTGCGCTAACGTGAATGATGTACAGTATATAATGTGAATTTTGTTTGTTTTTGATGATTGATAGGAGTGCTTGCTTTGTTTTTGTTGTTGTTGTTTGCTGTTTCTGCTTTTTGTTACAGTTGTATGATTTGTCTCATCATAATATGTGATTATGCTGTTAGTTTTTTGTTGCCCCTTTGGTTTGGGTTTGTTTTTTGTAAACAGGCTGCAATTATTGTTGTGTTTCAACACCAGCCTGCTTACCTACAAAGTAAAATTACTTCAGTGTGTGTGTGTGTGTGTGTGTGTGTGTGTGTGTGTGTGTGTGTGTGTGTGTGTGTGTGTGTGTATACATACCTGTATGGTAGAAAGTGCATTGGATGTGCAAGTGTGTGTATGCATACATGTATGTGTGTGCATACACGGTTTTGTTGAATGTTCTCAATTTGAGTACGTACATGTGTATTTGTAGAAATTTGATTTACACCATCGTGTGTTCAGACTAAAAGCTTCCGCAAGTTCTAGTTCCTTCTTGCCCTGTTCCAGTTTTAGGGTGTTTTGGGGTTGATTTTTAAATAACCTATTGCTTGGTTAAGAAGAGAATGTTTGTTGATGTTTTTTCCAAGCAAAGTGGGGGAAACAAAATGTTAGCACTGCACTTTTTTCGGTTTTAAATCTTAACGGAAATTTATGTCTTTGGAGCCTGAAAAATATGTCAGCAATTCAGTTTTGTTGAAATGTTCACATTTGTTGATTTTTTAGTCCTGAGCCTCAGAGATGTGCTCAACTGCCAGAGTATTTGATTTGCAGTTTGTTTTGATGACAGAGTAGGGCATTTTTCTTTTTAGTGTTCACTTCAGCTGGTCTTCCTCTTTTTGTTCTTCTTCGTTGGACACTCAGACAGCAACTGTTGTTGTCAGTCATAGGAGTTAAAATGCATCGCACTGCCGTTAAGCACCTGACAAGTCAGGCCCAGCGCATCTGGCTTTGGAATCATCTTTTAAGTCTTTCTGGAAAAAAGGCAGGAGAATGGACCAAGAAGGTAGAACATAGACATGAAGAAGGTGTCAGAAAGAAAAGGAATAAGGCAGATAAAAGATAGGGATAGAAAAGAAGGAAGTTCTAGCACAAAATTTCCAGAAGGTGGGGATGCTCTTTATGCTGACAGGCCCTGGCACCCCCATGGGGGAAATTAAGCTGCTCAGTAGTTAAACCTTATGAAGAAAACTGAAGAGTTTTCTTCCTTAGCTCAGATCAGTGTCTGTCAGTTGCACCAAGAGAAAAAATAATCTCACATTCTCAGGTCATTGTGAGCATGGAGATGAAATTTAAGGAATATTTGTATTTATAAGACTTCACATCACAGCAGATTTGTCCACGTGAAATTAGGGCTGCTGTCCCTGGGGAGAGCACGTCACCACAAGAGTAGCGCCACCCAAAAAAAGAAAAAAAAAAGTTCTTGTCTGCATGTGTATTTGTTTCCCTATCATATAATGATATAAGTACCAATCATCTGAGAAAAGTAGAACAAAAAGCATCAGAGAATGTAACCCGTGCTACATAAGTGTGTGTCATATGTATGAAGTAGTAAAGGATATGGTATTGACAAAAAATGAACAATGGATCAAGAGGCATAAAAGAGTGAGACATATCTATAGATGAACCAGAGTGTACCACTATGACTATGAGTAGTAACAAAACAAAACGAGAACATCTCAGATTCGGACTAAAGTATAGTGTGTTATTTATATTGGGTCTGTCATGATATTGTTAATGATAGAATATGGACGAAAAGTGGAAAAAAGAACAAGAGGCATAAAAGATTGAGACTGATAAATTTATCAGAGCATGTCATAAGTAATATAGTGATAACAAAACAGAACCAAAAACATCAAAGTGTGGTAATATATAAGTTCTGCCATACAAATGTTCAAAAAGAAAAAAGCCTCTCTGTTTTTTCACTGGATTGCTCTGAGGTTTCCCATCCATCAGTGGATTTCTGTGCTCATGAAATAATAGAGTACTGCTACTGATACAAAAAAGAGAAAGATATACATGTTAAATCATAATTTAGCAAAAACCTAGACTGTCTTGAGAGGACCAATAATGTAAAATGGACAGAAATGAGAAAGAAAAAGAAGAGGACCATTTTTTTGTATGAGTTTATTCGAAAGCTTGTCATTTGAAATATTGAAGCATCGATAAATCAGGTATGTGCTATCGCATGGTTTTTGGAATAAGGTAATTTTTGTGTTGTTTCCGCTTCGAAAAGTTGTTTTGGGTTGTTTTTTTTCTTTTTAAACAGTATGTCGTGTATTCAGTATTGTACATTATATAATGTGAGCAATGTTGACGTTGATGTGGCAATATTATATGTTCAGGTGCAATTTGATTATGTGGTCAAGAATCACTGCATAATATCGATCAATATAGTATTGACTTTGTTGGCATTTTATCCATCGGATTTAAAATTTAAATTAAAAAAAAACAACTAGTCTTCCCCCTCTCCCTATACCTGTTAAATTTACTTCTTTTTTTTTAAAGTAGCAGATCTGTACTCTCTGTACACCCTTTCCCCCTCCCCTCTCCTCTCTCTTTCATCCTCCCATAAAACCCTGGTATAAAAGTCATCTCTACCACAACATTTGGGGGGAAATGAGGTCCATAGGAAGGTGTTACTCAGGTTCGCGATAACCGGTAATTGTCGGTATTTTACGATTGTAAACAGGAATACCGAAATTTTCGAAGCACCGGTACCGCGTACCGATTCTGTTTGCCTGTGACCGGATTAGATTTCCGTTCTAAAAAAAAAAGTTTGAAGTGACATTTTCTGACAGTCTTGTCAGCGCCTGTTACTGTGCTTACACACCTACCCTTCCTACCCACCCCTTCCGGAACATCTTTGGCGCCAGCATGATTAGCCAGCACGCAGAACAGCAAGCTTACTGTGAAAGAATAGAGCTTCGCGCTCTTCTCGGCATGACAGTAACTTCCATCACAATGAGTAAATAGGGCCTAGATTTTTAAATCTTTATTCTTTTAATCTTTTATATCGAGGATAATGGAATAAGCACTCCTGTGCTCTTTTACATCCAGTCCCCTGTGTATGCATTTTGTAAATGTCATCTGTTCCACCTGCACACGATGGCCTGCTGTAACGAAAAGCGAAAATCGCGAGGTCTTTGACTATGATTTGCGCGTTGCTTTGAGAGAGAAGAGTCGAAAACTAAATCTAAATTGAACGAAAGATCTAGATAAGCGCTAAGCATAGAAACAAGAAAGAAGAATATAAGTATCACGAATGAGCCATGCAAAACAACAGACTGACACGGACAGTGCACAGGCGCTAGAAAAAAAATCTTATTTCCTGCGTGCTTCGTGCCCAAGAAGCGAGTGCAGCAGCAATGCGTTCAATTTAGATTTAGTTTTGCTGCCGAACATCCCCCCCTCCCCCACCCCCTCACTGAATAGTTTCGTTTTGTTCACAGTACGTACCGGATTTTATTTTCTGGGACCGATTTTGGGGGTTGGTCAAGATATCTCTGAAATGGCAACTCGCAGTACCGTTTTAAAAAATCCTAGCGCGAACCCTGGTTACTTTCTTTAACCCCCCCCACCCCCATTCCTTTTTTTTTTTGGTTGTAAAATCCACCATCCCCCATCCCTCTAGAAGATTGATATGAACCAGAGTAAACATCTTTCTCTTTTTTTTTGGGGGGGGGGGTATAGGAGTTAAAGAATCTTCTAAGAAGGAGTTTATTCAGCACATAAAATAACTCTTGTCCTTGTATTTAATGTTTACTGGATTTGCAATCAGCATTTTGACTTGCGTAGTTGCTGCACCTTTCTCTGTTAAAGAATGATTTTTTTAAAAAATCCCTATTCTGTTATTTGTTGATGTGTTTCGCACATGGTGGTTTTGGCATTGCTTTATTTGTAAGTGTGCAACTTTTATGAAGCACTTTGTTAAATTAAGATGTGGGGTCTTTATTTTTAATGTCCAAACTGTACCAATCGAAGGCAACATATTCCTTTATTTTGGCCAATCATGGTAAACCAGTTAAATTCAAAAGTAAGTGAGTTTTGTGTGAACTGAATTGCATTATCATGTGTTTTAGTCGTTGTGATTAACTTTGAGGATCAACACGTTTGGAGTATTGATAATTATTATAGTCTGTGCATCATTCACTGTGCGTTGCATTTTGTGTTATGTTCACACCAAGCTGACAACAAAAAAACAAAAACCTGTGACATAATTCACCAATGCAACTCCATCACGATGGAACAACAAAAAGTTTTGAGTAATCTAGTAATGTGTAATACTGTAAATAGTCAAGTGTGTACATACGTGTACACTCAGAGTTGAACACAAGCTGCTGATGCAGTGGGTTTGAATTTTGTACATGTATGTAAATTGAAACACAAATCAGGACGCTAGTGTGAGTATGTAGTTATATGCTGACGTTATTGACTTTGTCATTGTGAAGTGCTGAATACTAGCTTCACTAGAGAGAGACAGACAGACAGAAAGAGAAAGACAGAGAGAGAGAGACGGGAGAGAGAGAGACAGAGAGAGGTATTATGAAAAGATGGGTGTCAGTCAGTGGTTGTTATTGCCTTTTAATTCTTTCTGCTCTTGTACACTAACATGTATGTATCTGATATTTCTTTATTGATCTAAAGATTTTCTCACTCTTTCGGGTGAATATCCGCTGTTTGTATTGTTGATAAATTCACATAGTTCTTCAGTTTATGAAGCCTCAACATGTTAACTGTGAGAATATCATTTTATAAGATGTTTTGTCTTTGAGAATGAGTGATCTTTTTTTTTTAATCAGATAATTTGTCAAATTGTTGCTTTATTAGTCGGTTGTTTTAGGGCTTGTTTTAAGCCATTTGCTATATATCTAATATCTCTGTTTAGTTGTGTGAAAACAGTTGAAAGGGAAAGTAGTTTGAAATCAGATGGAAGAAGTCATTTAGTCCTGAAGAAGGCACAACTCACTGAATATTTTGTTTTTTGTGGCAGAGAACATGTGTGGTTACTGATTATTGTTGTCGAAGTATATCATATTGTTGATATGTGTTGACCGTAGGGTTTAGTGGATTTAACTGTTGCTGCATATTGAGCAGGATACTGATCATGTGAATGATCTGAAATTTTTGTGGAAAAAGAAAAAATCAGCAACCAACAACTGATAAACAACAATACTTAGAAACAGTGGGCTTTTTTTACACACGTAATGGACACGGCATTATACAGAACTGGGAATTGTTAAAAGCTTCTTTAAAAAAAAAACAACCGAAAAACCCACAGAACCAGAATAATAAAAGCAAAACCACACCATCTGTAAAGTTCTCCTTGAAAGTACTAACCATTTTTTGGTTTGTTTTTGGTTAAGCTGTAGGGAAATCAGATAAGTAAATTTTTCTTCTTCTTCTGCACTGAAGGCTCAGACAGCTAGCATTGTTACCTGTCACATGAGTGAAAATTATGCATCACACTGCCGTCAAGCACCTGACAATTCGGCCCAGCACATCTGACTTTGGCATGGAAGAGAATTGTTATCCTTTAAATCTTTCAGGGGAAAAAGCAGAAAAATGGACCAAGAAGGCAGAAAATAGACAATGTGACAAGAAGAAAATGGAACTAAGCAAAAACAAAGAGAGGGATAGAAAAAAGGGAATTCCTAGCACAGAATTTCCAGAGGGTAGGGATGTTATTTATACTGACAGGGGCCCCAACTCCCTAACAGAGGAAGACAGTTAAGTAAGATTTTAATTAAAAAAAAAACAAAAACAATTGAATACAATAGCTGGAAAACCAGCTTATATCATGCTTTGGTGAATCTGATCTACCGATGTGGATGATTGATAGATGGAATGATAGACTCTGAGCTGCGTTTGGAGATCTATATTTATGAATGAATTCATGAATTTGAATGGTGTTTGTTTTGTTGTTGGTTTGTTTTTGTAATGCTGGTCATGTTATTTTGATATGTTTACAAATGCTGGATTGTCATTTGGCATGGCTGGATTGCCATTTTGGCATGATGTCATGTTTGTCAAAAATGGGTGAGTTTTGGAAGCAATATTTTGATTGTATTGTGTGTGAAGTATCTCGATACCAGTCTTGTTCTGGGCTCTGCATACTATATATATATAATATAAAAAGCAGTAAGCAGTGTGTCTGTGTGTATGTATTGTCATAACATACAACTGAGAAAGGCTGCTTCGTGTTGATGTGAGGTTTTCAAAGTGCAAATTGATCGATATCTAGAACGGATTAAGTAGAGTAGCCTAGGCTAGCATGATGTGTGTGGCGAAAGAAAATGGAACTTCAGTGTATTTGCTTTTGTAAATACTGTACAAAACACTGTTTTGTTACACAAAGTTTACTTTCACAGTGTTTATTTATTTTTGTGGGTTTTTTTTTTGTAATGATAGAAACTTGTGTACACATTCTTGCATGGCTTGTCTCTCACGTTTCCATCGAGAAACCAGATTTCCACTTTTTGTGGACAGACTTGGACTCCCAAGATTGCCCTTCACGTCTGTGACTGAGCAGACTTTATTTTGTGCAATATTTTGTTGATACAGTTTGTCTACACATCATTCTGTATGGGTCTTGTGTTGCCAGCAGTTCCGTTGCCGTGTACAATTATTATTCTGTGTCGTGTAATGTTGGACTTTTTTTCTTTTTTTTTTTCTTTTTTTAAAAAATTTCTCTCTGGATGTAAGGTTGTAGTTTTGTATGTGGAAAAATAGATGTGTGCTTTGTTGCTTTGTTTTTTTTGTCTAGAAACCAGTCACTGTATGACAGGGTTTTTTTTGTTGTTGTTGTTTAAATGTTGGCTTGCCTTTTGGCTTTAAGTGTTGACTAACCTCTCATTCTTTTCTACTTTTTTTCATGATGAGATATTTTCTAGAAGTGTCCACTGTGCTTTTCTTGTTGTGTAGGTACTCCAGCAGTCATCATGGTTTTGAGACACCATTATGAACTGTAGTTGGAGGACAACTGGATTTCAATCATGTAAGCTCAATGGAAAACTAGAAGTACCGTACAGAAAATGCAATACTCCACTCTTTTTTTTCATTATCGATTCACATCAAGATCATTTGATATATATATGCATCTGTTTTTAATTCCAAGGGGAAAGAAAGAGGGTGGATTTCTTGTATACTCCACAAAACGGTTAAAACATTTTGGGAAAAAAAAATCTAGTCATTTTTTGTTTCCAAGTTTATTGGAAGATCTGGGATGGGATTCTTGCCTGTATTTTGTTGCTTTAATGAAGAAAGGTCTGAAGTATAGTTTTTGTTGTTGTTTGTTTTTTTCAGCGCCGAGTTTTTAAAAAAAAAATATTTACAAGTCCATAATCTTTTTTCTTTTTTTTTTATTCTGTAAGATGACATGTTTTGCTTTTAAAACTAAACATCTGTTCTTCTTTTACCATTTTAAAAT
>CM060339.1:40028305-40035805 GCA_030674155.1 Stramonita haemastoma | reverse complement strand
ACACACACACACACACACACACACACACACACACACACACACACCCCACACGCGCGCGCGTCAGTGCCGACTCCACTCTCCCAAAAGTCTTCGATGAGACTATAAACCGAGGCCCCGTGTACTAATACATGCAGAACATCTTGCCCACATGTTAAATCCTGTTCCGCTTTTTGTAAGAGTAGGTCATTGTGTGCCAGTGGGAACAGATGACAATATTTTCAAAACTGCATACACACAGGGACTGGATGTAAAAAAAAAAAGCAACACACTAGTGCTTTTTCCATTGTCCTGGATATAAAAGAATAAAAAAATAAATAAATAAAACACACACACAGAGTCACACACACACACTCACACACACACTCAAACCAAACCAAACCAAACCAAACCAAACCAACAGAAAAAAGAGCAAAACAAAATGAAAAAACAAAAATGCAGGACAAAGAAGAATCAATGCGTCTTCCACCAACAGGTAAAGCTAAAAGGTGTCCCATGACTTGTGTGGTCGTAGCAGAGCGGGGCATTAGAGACCTCAGCTTCTCTAGGGGCCAGCATGTTGAGGACAGTGGCGCCCATCTCCTCTCCCTCGCTGCTTTACCTTCCCTGACCCTACAGAGGGCAGGTACCCATTTACAGCTGGGTGAACTGGGGGGTCCGGACTGTACTGAAGCCAAGGCACACAAACAGCCAGCCATCCAACTGGTAACCACGCTCAATGCGGCTTAACTTTGACTTGGGGAAAGCGAGCGCTCTGACCACTTAGCTATCCCACCCCCTTCCACTAACAATTAAAAAGAAATACAAGGTCACAAATCATATCAGAACTTTGCCCCAGGCCAAAAGCTGTGTCAGTTAATTACCAAGATCTACACTAAAATGTTATGTTGTAAAATGTGTTGAGGTTGCCATCAGCCATGACAAGCTGTTAACATAACAACCTGCACTCTCCTTTAAAAGAAAAACTGAAGTCGGAGTATGGCTACCTATTTGAAGAGGTACTTGAAAAACAGTCATATGTGCAAACTTCTCAGTGTGTAATTTAAATCTCACAGTGATTTCCAGGTACTAGGTGGGATGAGTGAGTCAGAGTGCACATTCTGGGTGACTCCCAGAGTGTTAAGCTGGGGAATGCACAACATCAGAATTTTTTTTTTTTTTTTTAAAACAACAAAAAACCCTAACACAAAACAAGAAGGTGAAATAAAAACCACATGCACCAGTCCTTTTGTTGTTGTTGATGGTTTAATGATAATAGTTTAATGATGATTGCGATCTCGTAAGCTAATGACAATGATGGTGATGGTGAGTGCTGTGTGTGTGTGTGTGTGTGTGTGTGTGTGTGTGTGTGTGTGTGTCTTATACGTGTGTGTTTTTTTGTTAGTGTATGCTTAAACGTATGCACGTGCGTGCACAGGTGACATGCACCAGTCCTATGTCACACTGCAAGATTACAGTACAGGCCTCAATGATAGGGCAGTCCTTTTTTTTCAAGTTACTGGTAAAAGGTAAAGGTGTCCCATAACCTTTGTGGTCGAAGGGGAGCGAGGCATCAAAGACCTCAGCTTCTCTAGGGGCCAGCATATTGAGGGCAGTGGTGCCCATCTCCTCTCCCTCGCTGCTTTACCTTCCCAGACCCCTCAAGAGGGCAGATACCCATTTACAACGGGGGACTGTACTGAAGCCAAGGCGCGCAAACGGTCACCCATCCACTCTGGTAACCACACTCGATGCTGTTTAACATTGGCTTGGGAAAAGCAAGTGCTCTGACCACTGAGCTACCCTGTCCCTCAAGTTAGAGGCAAAAAGAAAACCTCCAGTTCTATAGATGGAGAGAGAGAAAAGAAGGAAGGTGGCAGGATGGTTAATATACTCATACACTTGCCTAACGAGTAAACAGTGAGGTTCTGGGTTCGATTCCCAGTCTTGCCCTTCCTTCCTGGTTTGACAGGGAAAAAAACCAAACTGAATGTCAAAGTCTTTTGGGTGAGACTATAAACAGAGACCCCATGTGTGAATGCACGCAGAACATCTTGCACACATTTAAGACCTGTCCCGCCTTTTGGAGGAGTAGGCTATTCCCTGCTGGTCGGAAAGGACGACAACACCGCTGGGGGAGAGTACACCATTGCAGGAGTAGTGTCACCTCCCCCTGCTTTTTGTATTTCCCATTTTCTTTCTGTCTGTCTGTCTGCATGCGTGCCTGCCTGCGTGTGTGCGCGCGCGCGTGTGTGTGTGTGTGTGTGTGTGTGTGTTCCTCTAGCAAAGTGGCTTATTTCCCCATAGTTTGACCAAGGAGTTTTTTTTAAAACTACCTATTTCCTTGGGGGAAAAAAGATAGAGGAAAAGGGGGAGAAGGGAAGAAAAGGATGGAGTTATTTGGGGGGTTGAAAATGATGTGTGTCATAAATCAGAAAGGTTTGACACAAGTGTGTGTCATCTTCCATGTTGAACCGTGAACATTTTTTTTCCTGTTTCTCAGCTAGAGCTCTGAGGTTCATCAGTGGTGAGATTTTGCATATGCGACCGTTTTTAAACCACCACCATGAAGGTAGCAGCATTCCGGCTTGAGATGTATGCTGGGTATGTTCATGTTTCCATAACCCACTAAACGCTAAGCATGTTTTATGGGGTCTTGAACGTGCATAATTCATCTTCTACACGAAAGGCATTAGGGTTCTGGCAGGTCTGTACTTGAAGTTGACCTGGAAGGTCATAAAAAAAATCCCCACACTGAATTCACCAGACTCTACAGAGATTGGAAGCCAGGACTTGATGGACCCTTGGTACTGGAGTGGAATGGCGTCCCTGGAACCTGGAAAACGCTTTGTCTGAATAAAAGGAGAAAGGTTTGACACAGCTAGCTGTGTGTCCTCTTCTGTGTGAAGCCCAGTATAGCTGTTTCCCCATAAACTGCCGACTTGTTGTTGAAGTGACTGTGGAGTCCTGATCAGTGTCAGGAGGATTTGTTGTTGTCTGTGCTGACAGTGAGGAAGGAAAGAAGGAAGGAGGGAAAGAAGGAAGGAGGGAAAGAAGGAAGGAAGGAAGGAGGGAAAGAAGGAAGGAGGGAAAGAAGGAAGGAAGGAAGGAAGGAAGGAAGGAAGGAAGGAAAGAAAGATGGAAGGGAAAGAAGGAAGGGAGGGAGGAAGGAAGGAGGGAAGGAAGGAGGGAAGGAAGGAAGGAAGGAAGGAAGGAAAGAAAGATGGAAGGAAGGGGGTGATTGAGCAGAGAAAGGAGCGGATTTGATGTAGGAAGAGGAGGAGGAGAAAAGAGGAAGGAGAGGAAGGAGAAAAGGAAGGAAGGAAGGAAGTGAAGAGAAGAGAAGTAAAGAGGAGAGGAGGAAAGAGAGGAAGAAGTGAAGAGAAGAGAAGTAAAGAGGAGAGGAGAAAAGAGGAAAAGAAGTGAAGAGAAGAGAAGTAAAGAGGAGGAGGAAAAAGAGGAAAGAAGTGAAGAGAAGAAAAAGTGAAGAGGAAGAGAGAGGAGAAAGAGGAAAGAAGTAGAAGAGAAAGAGGAAGGGAAGGGAAGGGAAGGGAAGGAAAGAGGAGAGGAGAGAAAGAGGAAAGAAGTGAAGAGAAGAAAAGTGAAGAGGAGAGGAGAGAAGAGGAAAGAAGTGAAGAGAAGAAAAGTGAAGAGAAGAGAAGGGAGAGGGAAAGGGAAAAGGGAAGAGGAGAGAAGAAAGGAAGGGAAAAGAGAAGTGAAAGAGGAGAGGAGAAGAGAGGAGAGGAGAGAAGGTGGTGGCAGTCAGAGAAGGCAGGCAGCGGTGACCTCCAGTATGCAGTGCAGGACATGAAGAAGAAGAAGAAGAAGAAGAAGAAGAAGAAGAAGAAGAAGAAGAAGAAGAAGAAGAAGAAGAAGAAGAAGAAGAAGAAGAAGAAGAACAAGAAGTAGAAGAAGAAGAAGAAGAAGAAGAAGAAGAAGAAGAAGAAGAAGAAGAAGAAGAAGAAGTAGAAGAAGAAGAAGAAGAAGAAGAAGAAGAAGAAGAAGAAAAGACTGAAGGTGGACAAGGAGGAGTTCTGGAATAGGAGTCAGCAGAGCACAACGTGGAAACACCTTCCTCCTTCTCTGCGTCCTTAACACATCGTGGAGACATCTTGCTCCTTCTCTGTTTCCTTAACACATCGTGGAGACACCTTCCTCCTTCTCTGTTTCCTTAACACATCGTGGAGACATCTTGCTCCTTCTCTGTTTCCTTAACTTATCAGTCAGTGTCTGGCTGAGAAGTGGAGTTTTGTCCTTTCCAATGTCAGAAACTGCAAAGTATGGACAGTAAAGCACAGCCTTGAAATTTAGTATAATATATACTACACTAGGCGTGGCAGTGCATGCAAAGTGTGGACAGCACAGTAAAGCCTTGACAGTCAGTGCACTACACTATGTGTTGCTGTAGTGCATGCTCACAGAGTGTAGGACTGACTGTGAGCAAGGACCACAGGCCCTGTCCCCAATGTCAGCTGAAGACGGGTTGTGCCCACCTCTGTGAGAGAGGAGATAGATGGTGATCCGCTGGGATCAGGATCCTCCACACACATCCATCAGAAACCAGTCTGTTTTTACACCCTGTTTTTTACAGGCTGTTTTTACAGCCTGTCTTCTGCTATCTTCCACAGAAATATAGCATGGCAGAAATGGCACAGTTGTCAGCAGTAACTCAAAATGGCAGATATGGCAGAGTTATCAGCAGTGACCCAATATGGCAGGAATGCCAGACTTATCAGCAGAAATCCAAATTAGCAGAAATGGCAGAGTTATCAGCAGTGACCCAATATGGCAGAAATGGCAGAGTTATCAGCAGTGAACCAATATGGCAGAAATGGCAGAGTTATCAGTAGTGACCCAACATGGCAGAAATGGCAGAGTTATCAGCAGTGACCCAATATGGCAGAGGAGAACTGAAGCGAAAGAAGAAAGAGGCTGAAGGGGCAAAACTATACAGAGATATCAATCAACAAGTTTTAAAAAAGGCATGGGAAAAGCAAAGGAGATATGGACTGAAGAACTATGCTAAGCTATCGAAGAAAACCTGCAGAAAAACAACAGCAAGAAAGCTTACCAGCTTGTGAAAGATCTGACAAGCTGAAAACAAGGAAGAATCACTACCATCCAAGACAAAGCAGGGAAATGTCTCACAGAAGATCAATATATTTTAAAGAGGTGGACAGAGTACTGTTCTGAACTGTACACACACACACACACACACACACACACACACACACACACACACACACACACACACACACACACACACACACACACACACATACACACACACACACACACACACACACACACACACACACACACACACACACACACACACACACACACACACACACAACAACAACAACAACAACAACAACAACAACAACAGGAGACTACAAGGTGCTAGATGTCCCTCCACCAACCAACAACAGCAGCTACCCCATCCTATGGGAAGAAGTTGAAAGTGCAATAAGATCACTAAAAAGAAAAAAAAGGAAGTCAGCAAGAGTGGACAACCTTCCATCAGAACTGGTCTAGGCAGGAGGAGAGACCATGATAGAGGTGTTGCTTACTATCTGCAATAAGATCTGGTTGACAGGGGAGTGGTCAACACCTTGGACACAGTCCCTGATTATCACTCTCCCGAAGAAAGGCAACTTACAACTCTGCCAAAACTACCCTACCATCAGCCTGATCATTCATCTAAGCAAAGTGATGTTAAGAATCCTCCTAAACAGACTAAAGCCTCAAGCTAAGGAGATCATCAAAGAAGAGCAGGCAGGTTTCAGAGCAGGATGGAGCACAACCAAACAAATTTTCAGTCTTGGAATACTCTGTGAGAAATACTTGCAACACAAACACGATCCTTACCACATCTTTGTAGACTTTAACTGTATGAAGGCGTTTGACAGAAACTGGCATGCAGCTCTGTGGGCAACCATGAGGCTGTATAGCATCACTGCCAATCTGATCAAAACCATAGATAAACGCTATAACAAGGCAACCAGTGCAGTCTACCATGACAGAAATATAGGAGGTTGGTTCCGAACCACAATTGGAGTACGCCAAGGATACCTGCTATCTCCCACCCTCTTCCATGTTTTCTTAGGGAGAATGATGGCTGATGCACTTGAAAATCATGAGAGAGCAGTCAGCATTGGAGGCAGGACAATCACAAACTTATGTTTTGCTGACGACATCGACGGCCTAGCTGGAGAAGAACAAGAGCTAGCCAGCCTGGTAAATCACCTTCATGAAGCCTCTTTGGCATATGGCATGCAGATGAGCGCAGAGAAAACCCAACTGATGTCAAATAGCTCCAATAGCATCAGCAATGACAATTATAGATGGTAAGAAAATCAGGACCGTCCTTAGCTTCAAATACCTGGGAGCTAAACTATCAGATGAAAGATCAAAACCTGAAATTCTCTCCAGGATAACCCAGACCACAGCTGTGATGATCAAACTTAAAGACCTCTGGAATGATAAGGACATCGCCATCAGCTTCAGGATCAGACTGATGTGTTCTCTGATCATGTCCATATTTCTGTGTACATGTTAAACATGGACCATAACAGCAGGCATTGAAAGAAGGATACAGGCAATGGAGATGAGATGCTTTCACAAACTCCATCATATCTCATGCAGAGATCACATCACCAATGATGAAGTGAAAACCAGAATAAAGAATGCCATCAGACCATATGATGAGTTCCTGACTTCAGTGAAAAAAACGCATGCTAAAGTGAAATGGGCACGTCACACGAACATCTGGACTGGCTTAGACTGTCTTATGGGGAACAGTACAAGGAAGCGAGACGAAGAGGCAGACAGAGGAAACGATGTAAAGACAACATCAGAGAGTGGACAGGCCATGGGTGGAGC
Organism: Stramonita haemastoma; assembly: GCA_030674155.1. Lineage (NCBI taxonomy): Eukaryota > Metazoa > Mollusca > Gastropoda > Neogastropoda > Muricidae > Stramonita > Stramonita haemastoma. The sequence continues at coordinate 40,028,944 of CM060339.1, read as the reverse complement.
GACTTGTTATGAAGGGCGCAGGACTGTGAGGAGTAGAGGAAGCTGGCTGCAAAATATTCAGTGGTGCCCCCACAGTCCGCGGGACAGGTGAAGATGAAGGAACCCAGCATGGCAAAAATGGCAGACTTTTCAGCATTAACCCAATATGGCAGAAATGGCAGAGTTGTCAGCTTTAACAACATGGCAGAAATGGTAGGTATTAGACATAACAACATGGCAGAAATGGCGGAGTTATCAGCAGTAACCAACATGGCAGAAATGGCAGAGTCATAAGCAATGACCCAACACGGCAGAAATGGCAGAGTTATCAGAAGTAACCCAAAATGGCAGAGTTATCAGAAGTAACAACATGGCAGAAATGACAGAGTTATCAGAAGTAATGACATGACAGAAATGGTACAGTTATCAGCAGTACCCCCAACATGGTAGAAATGGCAGAGTTATCATCAGTAACCTAACATGGCAGAAATGGCAGAGTTATCAGCAGTAACCCAACAAAGCGGAAATGGCATGGTTATCAGCAGTAACCCAACATGGCAGAAATGGTAGAGTTGTCAGCAGTAACCCAACAAAGCAGAAATGGCAGAGTTATCAGGAGTAACCCAACATGGCAGAAATGGCAGAATTATCAGCAGTAAC
>CM060339.1:39985805-40023305 GCA_030674155.1 Stramonita haemastoma | reverse complement strand
AAACTCATATACACTCACAAGCAAGCATGCACGCCTGCACGCACGCAGCACAAACGTAAGCACGCACACACACACGTGCACACATGCACACACACACACACACACACGCACACACACACACACACGCGCGCATGCACACACACACACACACACACACACACACACACACACACACACACACACACACACACACACACACACACACACACACAATGTCCCTATATCCTCCTGCACTCCTGACTGTAACAATCAGACAGGTATTCATTTTGAAAGAAACAGGAAACCCCTCAGTCAGTGTTGTGTGAATTTGCAATTGGAAGGACTACTGGCAGAAGAAAAATTCTTTTTTCTGTTTGTTTTGCTATTAGGGCACTGAACATGGCGCCCAGATGACAGCATTGGAAACTGTAAAAACATGGCATGGGAGGGACTGGCCAAGATGGCAGTCACTTTGTATACAAGCTGCTGATTGCAAAACAAATTGAGATCTCTTTAATTGTTCCCATTATTTTTTTTAGCAGATTCTCACAATTCTCTGGAAACCGCTCCTGTTTTTAACAGGAAGGTTATTGTAGCACCAAATGGAAGTCAAACTGAGAACAGTCTCTATGTAAGACTTGGGAAACAGAGAAAGAATCTTGCTCTCCATGTTGGGAGGTTGGGAAATACAGGAGGTCAGGACTCAGGCACTGGACTCTTAGGAATGATGTGAGGCCAGGCAGGGGGTTTGTGGTCACACCTTGTCTTGTTTCTGTCATCAACAACACACAGCTCAAAGGAATGATGTGAGGCCAGGCAGGGGGTTTGTGGTCACACCTTGTCTTGTTTCTGTCATCAACAACACACAGCTCAAAGGAATGATGTGAGGCCAGGCAGGGGGTTTGTGGTCACACCATGTCTTGTTTCTGTCATCAACAACACACAGCTCAAAGGAATGATGTGAGGCCAGGCAGGGGGTTTGTGGTCACACCATGTCTTGTTTCTGTCACCTACAACACACAGTTCAAAGGAATGATGTGAGGCCAGGTAGGGGTTTGTGGTCACACCATGTCTTGTTTCTGTCACCTACAACACACAGCTCAAAGGAATGATGTGAGGCCAGGCAGGGGGTTTGTGGTCACACCATGTCTTGTTTCTGTCACCAACAACACACAGCTCATAGGAATGATGTGAGGCCAGGCAGGGGGTTTGTGGTCACACCATGTCTTGTTTCTGTCACCAACAACACACAGCTCATAGGAATGATGTGAGGCTAGGCAGGGGGTTTGTGGTCACACAATGTCTTGTTTCTGTCACCTACAACACACAGCTCAAAGGAATGATGTGAGGCCAGGCAGGGGGTTTGTGGTCACACCATGTCTTGTTTTTGTCACCTACAACACACAGTTCAAAGGAATGATGTGAGGCCAGGCAGGGGGTTTGTGGTCACACAATGTCTTGTTTCTGTCACCTACAACACACAGTTCAAAGGAATGATGTGAGGCTAGGCAGGGGGTTTGTGGTCACACCATGTCTTGTTTCTGTCACCTACAACACACAGCTCAAAGGAATGATGTGAGGCTAGGCAGGGTGTTTGTGGTCACACAATGTCTTGTTTCTGTCACCAACAACACACAGCTCATAGGAATGATGTGAGGCCAAGCAGGGTGTTGTGGTCACACAATGTCTTGTTTCTGTCATCAACAACACACAGAGCACAAGCAGGAGAACAAAACTGCTGTTTTCCAGTTTAGGTCATTCTGTCCAATGTCATCAGACTACAGCCCATCTAGCTTCAAGTAGAATGTGGCACCACACAGCAAGCAAGAGAATGACTTTGGAACATCACACTCACACACACACACACATACACACACACACACACACACACACACACACACACACACACACACACACGCACCTATGGACACACACACGGATGGACACACATACACACACACACACACGCACGCATGCACGCATGCATGCACACACACCCACGCAGGCACCCACGGACACACACAGGATGGACACACACACACTGCTCTATTGGTTAAACTGTAAACTGCAGAAGTGTGGATTCCTATAGACCAATGAATGCATTTGGAAACTGAAGACTAGCCAATCCTGACTACACATTGGAATCAGTTGACAAATAACTTTAGAAGATAAGATCAACCAATTCTATCACTTTCCAGTCTGCCTATGGTGCTGTCCCCAGCACTGACACTATTCTGGTCCATACAAAATCACTACAAACAAATAACTTTAGAAAGTCAAATCAACCAAAGCTATCATTACAAACAAATAACTTCAGAAGGTCAGATCAACCAATACTCTCACTACAAACAAATAACTTTAGAAGGTCAGATCAACCAATACTCTCACTTGAGGACAAAATCTGCTGATTCCCTAGAGAGAAGGGGGGAAAGAGGTTCTAGAATGCTCCAGATGCTTAGACCATCTTCAGCCATGTTGAAGTGTTGACACCAGACATGGTAGCCAAGATACCAAAACCTCATGAATAAGCAAATGGTGCCACAGCTCTGACACACAGACACAGAACATCAGGTACCCAATAGCACAGAACACTTTCCAGCCTGCCGATGGTGCCGACCACAGCTCTGACACTATTCTGGTCCATACATCAGACACATACACTTCTGCTGGTTTCTAAGTCAGGAAATATTTCTCTTCTCACTCTTCTTGACTGATCAGCAGCCATTGACACTACAGACCACTCTGCTTCTCTTCTGTCTGCCTCCAAAACACGTTTGGCATTAATGGCACAGCCCTCCCCTGCTTTATTTCTTATCTCACATACAAATTCCAGACAGTTATTTTGAACCAAAGTTGATCAAAATCTGTCAAACTAGAATGTGGAGTCCCATAGGGATTAGTGTCTGTCCTTATCCTTTCACTCTCTACACTGCTCCACTTTCACATACAATAAGCCCTCATCAGACAGCCTTAATCACCATTTTTATGCTGATCAGCTTCAAAGCAGTTCTGTTCTCAAAAATCTGCCTTCTTTCTTGACAAACACGTTCTACTGTCCTCAAGATATTCAAATCTGGATTTCAGAACAAGTTGCAAATGGATGCTGATAAAACAGAATTGAAAATGCCATCAAGCCAAACGAAGATCTTACTTCAGTGTAAAAAGGCAAACTGAAGTGGTACAGACACGTCACACAAACATCTTGGCTGACCAAGACTGTCCTACAGGGAACAGTACAAGGAGGAAGATGAAGAGGCAGACAGAGAAAACGATGGGAAGACAACATCAGAGAGTGGGCTGGTCTTGAGTGGAACAACATAGCCTACTATGGAAAGCTGAAAACTGCAAGGAGTGGAGGAAACTGGTTGCAAAATCTTCAGTGGTGCCCCCATGGTCTACCAGCCTGTGGGATAGATGAAGGTGAAAGAAGGATGACTGACAAACATGAGTAACACAAAAAAGGTGACAAGCTTTGCAACATTCAGTGAACCTGTTGTCTGTTGGCAGCATCACTCTGTCAGCTGTCTCCCTTCCCCTGATTCATGTAGATAACAAAACAAGGACTGCAATGGGTTTTCCCAGATCAGTTCTTCATACATTTTTACAGAAACATCTCTCTATTTCTTCTGTCCCACAGGCTAACCGATATTTGTGGTCAGTTTTCTAGTGCACAGAAACATATCTCTATTTCTTCTGTCCTACACACTGACTGATATTTATGGTCAGTTTTCTTGTCATAAGGTGTCTATCCATTTACTACTGAAGTGTAAATTCTCTTTCCTTAAAGGTGTCCCATAACCTATGTGGTCGTAGGGGAGCAAGGTGTCACAGACCTCAGCTTCTCCAGGGGCCAGCATACTATGGGTGGTGCCCATCTATCCCCTCTCCCTCGCTGCTTTACCTTCCCTGACCCTAAAGAGGCAGGTGCCCATTTACAGCTGGGTGAACTAGGGGACTATACTGAAGCCAAGGCATGGTCACCAAGGCATGGTCACCCACCTGATTGGTAACCACTCTCAATGCTGCTTCACTTTGGCTGGGGGAAAGGGAGCTGCTCTGACCACTTTTCGTTGCTCATGTGGTCTCTGTAGGAATTGCCATGGAGTCTCTGGAAACATCTCATCTCTACTGCCCGTACTCTTCTCTCCAAATCTGCAGTCAGGGTCTATGATTCACAGGGATACATGAATGTGAATCATGGTCTGTGTGTGTATCCATTTTTAATGATTGAATCTTATTGTTTTGGGTGATAAATGTTTCTGTTGATCTTTTTTTTTTTTAATGTATATATAGCTTGTGTACTGTGCTGTGTTATTACTCTGTGATAAATGCTTTTCCTATTTACTTTTTTTTGTTTTGGCTGGTAACCCACATGAATTTTTCTATTAAGTTTGTGAGATAATAAATCTTTGAATTGTGAAATGGATGGGAGGGTGGTTGCCATGGAGTATTTTACATGGCTTTGTGACAGCCATGGAGGGGGAAGAGAAGGGATGGGTGTCACTGTGATTATGAGTCCTTTGTTTCAGAGAGAGAGAGAGAGAGAGAGAGAGAGAGAGAGAGAGAGAGAGAGAGAGAGAGAGAGAGAGAGAGAGAGAGAGAGAGATTCTTTTATATCAACGATAACAGAATAAGCATTCATGTGCTTTTTTTCATCCCACCTCGTGTGTGTGCAGTATTGTAAATTTTATCATATGTTCCCACCGGCACACAATGGCCTACTCTTACGAAAGGTGGAACAAGATGCATGGGTTAGCACACAGGGCCTCGTTTACAGTCTCATCCGAAAGACTTTTGGGGAGAGTGGAGTCAGCACTGATGTTAACTCCAGGGGAAAAATCCCCTCCAACGGGGGGGGGGGGGGGGGGGGGGGGGGGGGGGGGGGGGGGGGGGGGGTCGTCAAATTGCCAGTCATTGTTCTGACCATTATGCTATCCCCTCCCGGTCAGAGAGAGAGAGAGAGAGAGAGAGAGAGAGAGAGAGAGAGAGAGAGAGAGAGATTTGATTTGATTTGATGGATTCTTTTATATCAAGGATAATGAGATAAGCACTTGTGTTTTTTTTTACATCCAGTCCCCATGTATATGTACTTTTGTAAATGTCATATGTTCCCACTGGCACACAATGGCCTGCTCGTCCTGCTCTTAGCATAGGCCCAACAGGATTTAATGTGTGCCCAAGATGTTCTGCCTTGTGTGCATCAGAACACTGGGCTTCAGTTTATAATCTCATCCAAAGGACTTTTGGGGAGAGTAGAGTCGGCACTGACTGAGAGAGAGAGAGAGAGAGAGAGAGAGAGAGAGAGAGAGAGAGAGAGAGAGAGAGAGAGAGAGAGAGAGAGAGAGAGAGAGAGAGAGAGAGAGAGAGACAGACAGACAGACAGACAGACAGACAGAGGGGGGGGGGGGATTTTTGTGTAGGTCAATCTGGGGTTAGCAGGCCAAGCTTGCTGACTGGAGGTTTTGTAAGAGGTCATTCTTAGTTTATTAGGCAAAGTTTGGTCATTTGTTTTAGGGCAAGGTTGGTGTTTGGGTACCTATTTTTTAAGCTGGTATTATTTTGGGGTTGTTTATCAGAGGGAAGTTTTCTTTGTGAAGTGAAGAGTTTTGTTTGTCAGTCTGGTTCCAGTGAGGTGGCTGTGGTCATGCCAGTTGCAGTTGTGCAATCTCTGGTGGTTTGCTGTCAGTTGGTCTGACTTATCACCTGCTGGTGACTTGTGTGTTAAGTCCTCAGGTGATGTTGGGCTCTATGTATCTGTGGCATTTGTTCTGTTTTGCAGTGTGGCGACTCTTCCTAGGATGAGTTGACAACTGTACTTTGTTCCTTCCAGTGGCTGCTTCAAGAGTGGTGCCAGTTTATTGTCTTGGTTATATTGAGTATTTGGGGTTTTTTTATGGGTTTTTTTGTCTTAGCTATATTGTTGTTTATACCTCTTTTGAGGGGAGTGGATAGTTTGGACTGGCAGTGGTGCAGTCTTTGTTTTGTGTGGCAGTTTGCCTGATGTCCTACCTGCTGATGCCTTTGGATGGCCTTCAGGTGGGGTTTAGATCTCTGACACACACACACACACACACACACACACACACACACACACACACACACACACACACACACACACACACACACACAACAGAGAGAGAGAGAGAGAGAGAGAGAGAGAGAGAGAGAGAGAGAGAGAGAGAGAGAGAGAGAGAGAGAGAGAGAGAGAGAGAGAGATCCTGCTGTTAACCTTGTGGTAACTCTTCCTCAGTAAAATTGATAGCTATGTTGGTCTTTGTGGTGATGGTGGAGTTATTGTTTTGTATTGTGTGACATACATTAGCCACCTTACCTGGGTGGAGTGACAGTGGGTGTTATCTTTGATGCCCTGGTTGTGGCTGAATACCTGTTTTATGTAGGCTACTCTGCTGGTTTGGATTGGGAAGGGACAACCAAAGTGATCTGATTGTGACTGAAGGGAGCAGGATAGCCCAATGGTTATTTTATTTTATACCACTTTATGTCACAGCAGATTTTTCTGTGTGAAATTGGGCGCTGCTGGTGGGGTGGGGTGGGGGGGGGGGGGGGGGGGGGGGGGGGGGAGCCCATTGCCACAAGTGCAGTGCCTACCCATTGTTTTTTTCCCCCTCAGAGATGGTTTCTAAACACACCTGCCTGCATGCTGGTTTTAAAAAAAAAAAATTTTGTCATCATCTTTGAAAAGCAGAACTTTAATGTGTGCAAAATGTTCTGCCTGCAAATGGGGCCTTGGGGTTTATAGTCTCATCAGACTGAGACTTGTTTCGTTTTGTTTTAGCTCATTTAGATGGTTTTGTTTTAGCCCATTTAGATGGTTTTGTTTTAGCCCATTTAGATGGTTTTGTTTTATCCCGTTTAGATGGTTTTGTTTTAGCCCATTTAGATGGTTTTGTTTTATCCCGTTTAGATGGTTTTATTTTAGCCCATTTAGATGGTTTTGTTTTAGCCCATTTAGATGGTTTTGTTTTAGCCCATTTAGATGGTTTTGTTTTAGCCCATTTAGATGGTTTTGTTTTAGCCCATTTAGATGGTTTTTTTTAGCCCATTTAGATGGTTTTGTTTTAGCCCATTTAGATGGTTTTGTTTTAGCCCATTTAGATGGTTTTGTTTTAGCCCATTTAGACTATTTTAGCCCATTTAGATGGTTTTGTTGATCCCATTACATTGTTATTTTAGCCCATTTATACTATTTTAGCCCATTTAGATGGTTTCGTTTTAGCCCATTTAGACTATTTTAGCCCATTTAGATGGTTTTGTTTTAGCCCATTTAGATGGTTTTGTTTTAGCCCATTTAGATTATTTTAGCCCATTTAGATGGTTTTGTTTTAGCCCATTTAGATGGTTTTGTTTTATCTCATTTTGATTGTTATTTTATCCCATTTAGATGGTTTTGTTTATCCCATTTACATTGTTATTTTAGCCCATTTAGATGGTTTTGTTTTAGCCCATTTAGATGGTTTTGTTTTAGCTCATTTTGATTGTTATTTTATCCCATTTAGATGGTTTTGTTTTAGCCCATTTAGATGGTATTATTTTAGCCCATTTAGATGGTTTTGTTTTAGCTCATTTTGATTGGTATTTTAGCCCATTTAGATGGTTTTGTTTTAGCCCATTTAGATGGTATTATTTTAGCCCATTTAGATGGTTTTGTTTTAGCCCATTTAGATGGTTATTTTAGCCTATTCAGATGGTTTTGTTTTAGCTCATTTAGATTATTTTAGCCCATTTAGATGGTTTTGTTTTAGCCCATTTAGATAGCTTTGTTTTAGCTCATATTGATTGTTATTTCAGCCCATTCAGATGGTTCTGTTTTATCCCATTTAGATGGTTTTGTTTTAGCCCATTTAGATGGCAGTATTTTAGCCCATTTAGATGGTTTTGTTTTAGCCCATTTAGATGGCAGTATTTTAGCCATTATGTGTGTGTGACTTAAAGTAGGGAAGTGGTAAGAAACTCTGGTAGAGCATGGCAGCAGAGAGTCCTCAGAGGAGTGGCCCCCTTAAAATAAGTGATGGTGTCAAAACACGACACCTGTGTGCATGCTGTTTTTTTTTTTTAATTTAAAATTTTGTCATCAGATGGCATGTTCTTTTGAAAGGCAGAATTTTCACGTGTGCAAAATGTTCTGCCAGGCCTTGGTTTATAGTCCCATCCCAATGAGACTTTTGTTTGTTTTGTTTCAGCTCATTTAGATTATTTTAGCCCATTTAGATGGTTCCTTTTTTTTTAAATCCCATTTAGATGGTTCTGTTTTAGGCCATTTAGATTATTTTAGCCCATTTAGATGGTTCCTTTTTTTATAATCCCATTTAGATGGTTCTGTTTTAGCCCATTTAGATGGTTCTGTTTTAGCCCATATAGATTATTTTAGCCAATTTAGATGGTTCTATTTTAGTCCATTTAGATGGCTTTGTTTTAGCCCATTTAGATTATTTTAGCCCATTTAGATGGTTTTGTTTGAGCTTATTTTAATTATTTTAGCCCATTTAGATGGTTTTGTTTGTGCTTATTTTAATTATTTTAGCCCATTTAGATGGTTTTGTTTGAGCTTATTTTAATTATTTTAGCCCATTTAGATGGTTTTGTTTTAGCCCATTTAGATTTTAGCCCATTTAGATAGTTATGTTTTTAGCCCATTTAGATAGTTATGTTTTTAGCCCATTTAGATTATTTTAGCCCATTTGTGGCGCTCCACCACGAAATGAGTACCCAATTTTGCGCTAGGAGCCTTTAAAGGCAGGTGGGGGTCAAGTTGTCAATTTTGTGATTTTGATTGATTATTAAACTAGATCTGCTTATTTATCTTATAATGAAATATCAAGGTATAATTTTTATTCCTTTTGCTTTGAAATGTGCTTTGAAAATACCAAAGTACTCATTCTGACAACCTGTTACTAAAATAAACTTGCCCATTTCTCATTTTGTCACATCCTGCAGTCTATCATTTCAATTTGTAATAATGTTGCACAGAATTGTGGATTTTCAATCTGTTTTTTGTATTTGATAGCCACTTTATTGCACATTAATAACATGGCAATAACTAAACATTCACCTCATGTGCACTGGGTCTCATTATGTGGTGGAGCTGAAGGTCACATTTAGATGGTTCCTTTTTTATATTTTTTTTTATCCCATTTAGATGGTTTTGTTTTATCCCATTTAGATGGTTCTGTTTTAGCCCATTTAGATGGTTCTGCTTTAGCCCATTTAGATGGTTTTGTTTTAGCCCATTTAGATGGTTTTGTTTTAGCCCACTTAATTTTATCCCATTTAGATGGTTCCTTTTTTTTTTTTTTTATAATCCCAAATAGATGGTTCTGGTTTATCCCATTTAGATGGTTCCTTTTTTTTAAAAATCCCAATTAGATGGTTTTGTTTTAGCCCATTTAGATTATTTTAGCCAATTTAGATGGTTCTGTTTTATCCCATTTAGATGGTTTTGCTTTAGCCTATTTAGATGGTTTTGTTTTAGCCCATTTAGATGGTTTTGTGTTAGCCCATTTAGATGGTTTTGTTTTAGCCCATTTAGATGGTTTTGTTTCAGCCCATTTAGATGGATTTGTTTTATCCTATTTAGATTGTTTTAGCCCATTTAGATGGATTTTGTTTTATCCCATTTAGATGGTTTTGTTTAGCCTATTTAGATGGCAGTATTTTAGCCATTATGTGTGTGTGACTTAAAGTAGGGAAGTGGTAAGAAACTCTGGTAGAGCATGGCAGCAGAGAGTCCTCAGAGGAGTGGCCCCCTTAAAATAAGTGATGGTGTCTAAACACGACACCCGTGTGCATGCTGGTTTTTTTTATTTATTTATAATATTGTCATCAGACAAAAGGCAGAACTTTAATGTGTGCAAAATTTTCTGCCTGCAAAGGCACAGGAGGCTTGGTTTATAGTCTCATCTAATGAGACTTTTGTTCGTTTGTTTAAGCCCATTTAGACAGTCATTTTAGCCCATTTAAGAGGTTTTGTTTTAGCCCATTTATGTTATTTTAGCCCATTTAACTGGATTTGTTTTAGCCCATTTAAATGGTTTTGTTTCAACCCATTTAGATGGTTTTGTTTTAGCCCATTTAGACGGCAGTATTTTAGCCATTATGTGTGTGTGGTTTAAAGTATGGTAGCAGTAAGAAACTAGCGTAGAGCATGGCAGCAGAGAGTCCTCAGAGGAGAGGCCCCCTTCAAACAAGTGTTTTGGGCCTTTAATCTTCCTTACACTCTAGGGAGGCCGGCCCACATCCAGTTCAGGACTCTGGATGTCTCTCTGCTGCCCCTTTATGTATTCAGATGGTTTTGTTTTAGCCCATTTAGATGGTTTATTTTAGCCCATTTAGAGGGTTTTGTTTTAGCTCGTTTAGATCATTTTAGCTCATTTAGATGGTTCTGTTTTAGCCCATTTAGATGGTTTTGTTTTAGCCCATTTAGATGGTTTCGTTTTTAACTCATTTTGATTATTTTAGCCCAATTAGATTGGGTTTTTAAGCCCATTTAGATGGCAGTATTTTAGCCATTATGTGTGTGTGGTTTAAAGTATGGTAGTGGTAAGAAATTCGCGTAGACCATGGCAGCAGAGAGTCCTCAGAGGAGAAGCCCTCATCAAACAAGTGTTTCGGGCCTTTAATCTTCCTTACACTCTAGGGAGGCCGGCCCACATCCAGTTCATGACTCTGGATGTCTCTCTGCTGCTGCTTTATGTGTTTAGATGGATTTGTTTTAGCCCATTTAGATCGTTTGATTTAGCCCATTTAGAATTTGTTTTAGCCCATTTAGATGGTTTTGTTTCAGCCCATTTAGATTGTTTTAGCCCATTTAGATGGTTTTGTTTTAGCCCATTTAGATGGTTTTGTTTTAGCTTGTTTAGATGGTTTTGTTTAAGCTCATTTTTATTATTTTAGCCCAATTAGATGGTTTTTTTTTTTTTTTTAGCCCATTTAGATGGCAGTATTTTAGCTATTATGTGTGTGCGATTTAAAGTATGGTAGAGGTAAGAAATTCGCGTAGAGCATGGCAGCAGAGAGTCCTCAGAGGAGAAGCCCCCTTCAAACGAGTGTTTCGGGCCTTTAATCTTCCTTACACTCTAGGGAGGCTGGCCCCCATCCAGTTCATGACTCTGGACGTCTCTCTGCTGCTGCTGTATGTATTTAGATGGATTTATTTTAGCCCATTTAGATCGTTTGATTTAGCCCATTTAGAATTTGTTTTAGCTCATTTAGATGGTTTTGTTTTAGCTCGTTTAGATGGTTTTGTTTTAGCCCAATTAGATGGTTTTTTTAAGCCCATTTAGATGGTAGTATTTTAGCCATTATGTGTGTGTGATTTAAAGTATGGTAGTGGTAAGAAATTCGTGTAGAGCATGGCAGCAGAGAGTCCTCAGAGGAGAAGCCCCCTTCAAACAAGTGTTTCAGGCCTTTAATCTTCCTTACACTCTAGGGAGGCCGGCCCACATCCAGTTCATGACTCTGGATGTCTCTCTGCTGCCGCTTTATGTATGTGATGAGCTCAGCTTGGGATTGGAACCCATGATCTCTGGATATGTGCACTTTTTTTTTGGGGGGGGGGGGGGGGGGGGGATGAGCCCATTACAGGGATTACAGACGGCTGTATTTTTTAAATTTTATGTGTGTGATTTAGATATTGGTATTTTTATACGGCACATTTCGATGGCCGTAATTTAGGCATTTTATGTGCAAGATTTAGATGGCTGTATTTAGCCATTTTTTGCGTACAATCGACATGTTTAGCTCATTTACACGGTTGTATTATAGCCACTTGTTTAATGTGTGTTTTAATTATGGCATTTTTAAACCACTGTATTTGAGCCGTTTTATGTGCGCAATTTGTATTTTTATATTGTTTTATTTTAGCTCATTTAGGTTTACTTTATCCCATTTAGACGGGCTATTTTAGCCATTTTATGTGTGCGGTTCAAATGGTATTTTTAGATGGCTGTAGCCCATTTGGATATCTGTTCTTTAGCCATTTTACATGAGAGACGGCTGTATCTAGTCCTTTTATGCATACAATTTAAATGTCTATATTTTTAGATAGCTTTTTTACAGCCATTTATTTGTCTGGTTTGGTTTGGTTTGGTTTGGTTGGTTTTTAGATGGTTGTATTTTAGTCATTTTATTTAGAGGACAACATGTTGGTGTTTTTAGATGACATGCCTCCCCAAAAGTCAAAATGTGGCCACCTTCAGGGCGAGCAAAAATGGTCGTATATGCAAAATCTCACCATTGGTGAACCTCAGCATTAACAAGGAGTGTACTGTTCCTCTCTCACACACACACACACACAAACACACACATGCAATTCACGCACATACCCCTCAGAAAGAAAAAAAAACACAAGTCAGGGGTGTGTACAGAAGCTCACAAAGAAAGCAGTCCACAGTTCTGGAAATGAACACGTTGAGAGGCAGGAGAGAGGGGGGTGGTTGTAATGACACTTTCTTTTATTTCAGCAGTCACATCTCCTGCCTCCCAACACAATGCCTGTTGCAAGATGTGTGGCCGTGGTTTGATGCGATGATGTGTTGTAAGATGTGTGGCCGTGGTTTGATACACACTTGTGTTGCCCACTGCCCCTTCCATCATGCACAGACACCATCTGCACACAGCAACAACAGTGACACATCAGTCACCACATAACACATAGCATCAGTGACATGTCAGTCACCCCATAACACAGTACCATCAGTGACGCATCATTCACCACATAACAGTAGCATCAGTGACACATTAGTCACCACATAACAGCATCAGTGACACATTAGTCACCACATAACAGCACCAGTGACACATCAGTCACCAGATAACAGCATCAGTGACACATAGTCACTGCATATCAGCAGCAGTGACATGTCAGTCACTACATAAGTGTCAGCGACACGTCCAGTCACCACATAACACATAACTTCAGCGACATTGGCTCAATAGTCTAATCATACTACACCAGTCTAGAAAGTAAGGAAGGAAGGATATTTTGTGCACCTAATCTAACAGGGGTGATTTTCAACTTTGCTTTTTTACCAATACTGAACTTTTTTTTTAACCTTAGCCAGCCCATACATGCTAGTTTTTATGAAATAATCATCGCAAACAAAGATGTCTAAATCTGTAAGCGAATACCTGAAATACACACTGCATGAATAACAGAGCAAAGCAGAATTTTTAGTGTCAAAGTGGGGAATATTACAGTGGATAAGTTAGTCCAGGTCAGAGTGTGTGGTGGTTTGATTCCAGTTTGGGCCCAAAACTTTTTTCCCCATCCATTAAACCATGAGTGGTAGTCTGGATGCTAGTATTTTGGATGAGACGATAAACCGTGGTCCTGTGTGTTATAATTATTCAGCACATTAAAAAAAACCCCACGGTAACAAGAGGGTTGTCCCTGGCAAAATTATATATAAAAAAAGCCACTCTACCAAATACAGATGCGCACAGGAAAAGACAATTTGTAGTTTGTATTTTGTACCACTTTATGTCACAGCAGATTTCTCTGTGTGAAATTCGGGCTGCTCTCCCCGGGGAGAGCACGTCGCCACAAGTGCAGCGCCTACCCTAACAAAAAAATAATGAGTGGCACTGCACGACATACACATACACATACGCTGCATACACACAGGGACCGGATGAAAAAAAGCACATGATTGCTTATTCTGTTATCCTCGATATAAAAGAATAAATAAAGAAAGAAAGAAATAAACAGTAGCCGATTTCATGCGGAGAAATCTGCTGTGACATAAAATGGTATAAAAAAATTTTTTTTAAAATAATCACCTGTCCAGTAGATCCCCATTCAGCAAGTCCTGACTCCTCTCTCTGCAAAGTCTTCAGCTGTCTGCATGTGCCAACCCTGTCAACACACAATAAACGCTTTAGTCACTGACAATGTAGCGTGCGCGCACACACACAGACACACACATACATACACACACACATATGCAAAAAAAAACAAATTCCTCTCATGTTCCTGCCTGTAGAAAGACACTAGTTTGAAAGCTACATGAATATCGCACTCACCTGTGCACACCTAAATAAATAAACACCGCATTGAGTAAAATACCAGACTGGCCATTTGTGCTGGTTAGTGAAACCATGACCAACAAAAAGGAAGTGCCAATTCAATGATGACGTGCTCCTAGTGTGGAGAAAATAGCCAGCCTCTGACCTCACCTTTCAGCTTCCAGTCACAGGTAAACACACACACATAACACACACGCACGCACGTACACACACACAAACAGTGCACTTAACTTGTGATGGAGATGGCAGCCTCCTGTCCTGATCTCTTCAGTCTTGGTTCACCAGCCCTGTAACACACAGCAGTGAACATGTAGAAACAACAGCTACTTCACTACATAGATGAAGCACTCTCTCACAGCACACACACACAATTTGCAAATATAACAAATTTGGAAAGCAGAAGAGCAAATAGCTGATGTGACGATATTGTGACTGGATTTTTTTTGGTGGTCTTTTTTTTGTTCTTTCTTTATTCAATTAAATAGGTTTTATAATGGATATTAGTAGTGGGATTATTAGTACTACCATAATTGTTATTGTTTTGGTTTGATGGTATAGCTGATTGTGAGCTTTGGGTTTTGTTTTGATCATGTAGGAGTTCTTGTTTGCTTGTAAAACTTTTATATATCTTTATCATTATTTTTGTTGGTTGATTGTGTTCTCTCCCCCCCCCCCACCTTGTCCTTTTCAATTACTTTTTTTTAGTTATTGTTGTGTTATTGCACTTAGTGGTGATGGGTGATTATCATATTATCATAACATTATTATCATAATCATTATTGTTGATTCCCTAGACTTATTTTTTTGTTTGTTTGATTGTTATGGTATAAGTACAGATTTTGGGGTTTTCGTTCCTGTTTTTGGTTTTTGTCTTAATAAGGTATGAACCTAAAACCATGGATGATATTGTAACCTAATAAAACTTTTTTGTTTGACATTTTATAATATTTCTAAAATAATTTTTTAAAAATCTAGGTGTGTGCATGTACGCATGCATGTATGAACGTTTATGTGTGTGTGTATCTTTTATTTATTTATTTATTTATTCTTTCTTTAATATCGAGGATAATACAATATGCACAGAAACATAAAGACAAACACAAGCTTTTTTATAGTGTAATATACACAAAAGTGAGATGGAATCCAAAACGTTTTATCTAAGTCTTTTCAATGATTTAAGTCTTTCTTTAAATAGGTGGCATTGCTCTTGAGACGACAGATTTCATGCATAGAACTCTGTGACTGACAGAGGTATGTACAGCACTCACCTGCATGTAGATCCCCATTCAGCAAATCCTGACTCCTCTCTCTGCACAGTCTTCAGCTGTCTGCATGTGCCAACCCTGTGAACACACAATATATACTTTAGTCACTGACAATGCAACACACACACACGCGCAAAAAACAAAATTCCTCAAATGTTCCTGCATGTAGAAATTTGCTATTTTGAAGACTAAACAAACACCACACTCACCTGTGCACACCTAACTAAATGAACACAATGCTCAGATCAAAAACGTCTGTAAATGCCCCCCCCCCCCCCCCCCCCAAGACTGGCCATTTGTGTTGGTTAGTAAAAACATGGCCATCAAAAAGCGAGTGACAATGGATTGGTGACATGCTCTTAGATGAAGAAAAAATGACCAGCCTCTGACCTCGCCTTTCATCTTCCTGTCATAGGTAAACACACAGGTAACACACACGCACGCATGCACGCACACAAACACATACAGTGCACTTAACTTGTAATGGAGATGGCAGCCTCTTGTCCTGATCTCTTCAGTCTTGGTTCACCAGCCCTGTAACACACAGCAGTGAACATGTAGAAACAATAGCTACCTCTTGCATGAAACACACCCACACACAGACAAAATGCATGCACACACACACACATTTTTTTTTGTAATATAAAGCAAAGTCAGATGGAATCCAACAAATTGCATTTGCAACATATTCTTCTTTCCTGGAATATTAAGAAAATGTCTAAGCTCCACAGGGAGCTTGTGACAACCACAGTGAAATTTGATAGGAGCATCGACACATATTATATGAGATAGATATGTTATATATTTTCCAAACCAATATTGATTTTATAGTTTTATAATAAAGATATCTACAATTGTCATGAAGCTCATTTCTCCAATCATTAACAAAACGAAAAACAAATTTAAAAAGCCTTTAGTATGTGATCTTGTAAAATTGATATTTGAACAAAACTGTCCTTCACACGTAAAACAAACAAAACAAAACAAAACACTGCAAAAAGAGGTTTGTTCCTGGCAACATTCTGTACAGAATCACCACTCTGATAGCTAAACAAATACACATGCAGACAATTAAAAAAAAATTTTCAAATGGGTGGCACTGCTCTTGAGACTACATGTTCTCCCTTGGGAGAGCAGCCTGACTTTCATACAGAGATCTCTGCTGTGACTGACAGAGGAATGCACAGCACTCACCTGCATGTAGATCCCCATTCAGCAAATCCTGACTCCTCTCTCTGCACAGTCTTCAGCTGTCTGCATGCGCCAACCCTGAGAACACACAATAAATACTTTAGTCACTGACAATGCAACACACACACACACACATGCAAAAAAAAACAAAATTCCTCTTCCATGTTCCTGCATTTAGAAAGATACTAATTTGAAAACTAACTGAATACCACACTCCTGAAGAGACCTAACTAAATGAACACAACGCTCAAATCAAAAACACTCCGTAACCCCCCACCCCCACCCCCCCATGACTGGCCATTTGTGTTGGTTAGTAAAAACATGGCCATCAAACAGCGAGTGACAATGGATTGGTGACATGCTCTTATGTGAAGAAAAAATGACCAGCCTCTGACCTTCTCACCTTTCATCTTCCTGTCACAGGTAAACACACAGGTAACACATGCACGCGTGCACACACACAAACACATACAGTGCACTTAACTTGTGATGGAGATGGCAGCCTCCTGTCCTGATCTCTTCAGTCTTGGTTCATCAGCCCTGTAACACACAGCAGTCAACATGCAGAAACAACAGCTACCTCTTTAACATGCATGAAGCACACACAATCACACACAGACAAAATGCATGCACACACACATAAACTTTTTTTTG
This sequence comes from Stramonita haemastoma, assembly GCA_030674155.1. NCBI lineage: Eukaryota > Metazoa > Mollusca > Gastropoda > Neogastropoda > Muricidae > Stramonita > Stramonita haemastoma. The sequence continues at coordinate 40,006,173 of CM060339.1, read as the reverse complement.
GTAATATGCAACAAAGTCAGATGGATTCCAACAAATTGCATTTGCAACATATTCTTCTTCCCTGGAATATTAAGAAAACATCTAACCTCAACAGAGAGCTTGTGACAACCACAATGAAATTTGATAAGAGCGTAGACACATACATGTGATAGATAAGTTATGTACTTTCCAAACCAATATTAAATTTATAGTTTTTATTATAAAGACATCTACTGTTGTAATGAAACTCATTTCCCCAATCATAAACAAAACACAAAACAAATTTTAAAAGCCTTTAATATGTGAGCTTGTAAAATTGATACTTGAACAAAACTGTCCCTCACATGTAAAAAAACCAAAAACAAACCAAACACTGCAAAAAGAGGTTTGTTCCTGGTAACATTCTGTACAGAATCACAAATCTGATAGCTAAACAAATACACATGCAGACAATTAAAAAAAAAATTTCAAATGGGACGAACTGCTCTTGAGATGGCATGCTCTCCCTGGGGAGAGCAGCCTGAATTTCATGTAGAGAACTTTGCTTAAAAATTTTTTTTTTTAAACTTCATGTCACAGCAGATTTCTCTGCATGAAATTCGTGCTTATCTCCCTGGGGAGAGCGCGTCCCCACAAGTGCAGCGCCTACCCATTATTTTTATTTCCCCTCAGGGATGGTGTCTAAACACACCTGTGTGCATGCTGGTTTTTTATAATTTTGTCATCCACTCCTACCGGCACACGATGGCCTGCTCTTCCGAAAGGTGGAATGGGGTTTTAACGTGTGCGAAAGATGTTCTGCGTGTGTTTGCACACGGGGCCTTGGTTTATAGTCTCATCCGAATGACTGTGACTGACAGTGGTATGCACGCACTCACCTGCATGTAGATTCCCATTCTGCAAATCCTGTCTCCTCTCTCTCTGCACAGTCTTCAGCTGTCTGCATGAGCCAACCCTGTGAACACACAATATATACTTTAGTCACTGACAATGCAACACACACACGCAAAAAACAAAATTCCTCTAATGTTCCTGCATGTACAAAGATGCTAATTTGAAGACTAAATAAACACCACACTCACCTGTTCACACCTAACTAAATGAACACAACACTCAAATGAAAAACACTCTGTAAATCATCTCCCCCCCTGACTGGCCATTTGTGTTGGTTAGTAAAAACATGACCAACAAAAAGAGAATGACCGTGGATTGGTGACATGCTTTTAGGCGAGGAAAAAATGACCAGCCTCTGACCTTCTCACCTTTCATCTTCCTGTCACAGGTAAACACACACGCACACACACACGCAAACACACACAGTGCACTTAACTTGTGATGGAGATGGTAACCTCATGTATCTGATCTCTTCAGTCTTGGTTCATCAGCCCTGTAACACACAGCAGTGAACATGTAGAAACAACAGCTACCTCACTACATAGATGAACCACACACACACACAAAACATCTTGCGCACATGTTAAAACCGTTCCCCTTTTTGGAACAGGTCATTATGTGCAAGTGGGAACAGATGACAAAATTTACAAAAATGCTTACACATAGGGCACATGAGTGCTTATTCCGATATCCTCAAAATAAATTCAAAAAACAAAAAACAAATAAACACACACGCACAGTACTTACATGCAACACACAGAAAAGAACAGGTGTAGAACATGCCTACACACAAATACATGAAACACCCCCCCTCCCCCCAACCCCCTCTACCTCGGTACAAGACACAAATGTACTGACTGAGTACTTACCACAGAAAAAAAGATGGTGCCATCATCAGTCCTCAGCTATCTGGGAACACCAACGCTGAAACGCACAAACAGAATATATACACACCATCTATACACAACCCCCCACCCCAAAATGTACAAACTGAATACTTACCACAGAAAAAAAATGGCATCACCAGTCCTTGGTCATGGAACACCCACCCTGAAACACACAAACACAAATTAAAACCCATTCCTCCTTTCAAAATATTAAGCCATTATGTGCAAGAGGGAACAGATGACAAAATTTTAAAAAATGCATACACTTGGACACATAAGTGCTTATTCTGATATCCTCAAAATAATTTTTTTTAATACAAATGAACACACACACGCACAGTACTCACATGTAACACACAGAAAATAACAGATGTACAACTTGCCTACACACAAATACATGAATCACATCCCCCCCCCCCCCCCGGCCCCCCCCCCCCCCCCCCCCGGACAAGACACAAATGTACAGACTCAGTACTTACCGCAGAAAAAAAGATGGCGCCATCAGTCCTCAGCTATCTGGGAACACCAATGCTGAAACCCACAAACAGAATATATAGACACCATCTATAACACCCCCCCCCCCCCCCCCGAAATGTACAAACTGAATACTTACCACAGAAAAAAAGATGGCACCACCAGTCCTTGGTCATCATGGAACATCCACCCTGAAACGCACAAACACAAATTAATATACGTAACAGCTTAGAGAAATGCATGGGCTTCAGCACACAAGATGACAAACACCTGTGTCAAACCTTTCTCATTTACAACATAAATCATTTCAAGGTTCGACAGATGCCACAGTCAAGTGGTTAAGACCGTTCAACTTCAATACCATGGATCCATCAAGTCCTGGGTTCAAACCTCCACGCAGTCTGGTGATTTCAACCCCCCAAATAACTCCATACTTGTCTCCCCTTCTCCGACTATCTTTTTTTTTCCAAAGAAAATAAACAAAGTGCACATAAGTGCTTATTTTGATATCCTGAAAATAAATTACTTTTTTTAAAATACAAATAAACACACAAAATTCCTTGGTCATCATGGAATACCGACACTGAAACGCACAAACAGAAGTAAATACCCATTCCTCTTTTCGAAACAGTAAGCCACTATGCGCAAGTGGGAACAGATGACAAAATTTTCAAAAACCCATACACATAGGGCACATACGTGCTTATTCTGATATCCTCAAATTTTTTTTTTTAAATACAAATAAACACACACACGTACGCAATACTTACATGTAACACACAGAAAAGAAGAGATGTAGAACATGCCTACACACAGATACATGAACCCCCCCTCCCCTACCCCGGACAAAACACAAATGTACAGACCGAGTACTTACCACAGAAAAAAAGATGGCGCCATCAGTCCTCAGTTATCTGGGAACACCAACGCTGAAACGCACAAACAGAATATATAGACACCATCTATACACAACCCCCCTTCCCCCTCCCCCAAAATGTACAAACTGAATACTTACCACTGAAAAAAAGATGAAACCACCAGTCCTTGGTCATCATGGAACACCCACCCTGAAATGCACAAACATACATTAAAACCCATTCCTCTTTTTGAAACAGTAAGCCATTGTGTGCAAGTGGGAACGGATGACAAAATTTACAAAAACCCGTCCACATAAGGCACATACGTGCTTATTCTGATATCCTCAAAAAAACAAAAAAAATTAATACAAATAAACACATACACGCACACAGTACTTCCACGTAACACACAGAAAAGAACAGATGTAGAACATGCCTACACACAAATACATCAAATCTCCTCCACCTCCCCCCCCCCCCCCCCCCCCCCCCCGCCTACCCTCTTCCCCCCCCCATCCCCGGGATAAGACACAAATGTACAGACTGAGTACTTACCGCAGAAAAAAAAGATGGCGCCATCAGTCCTCAGCTATCTGGGAACACCAACGCTGAAACACACAAACAGAATATATACACACCATCTATACACAACCCCCCCGCCCCCTCCCCCAAAATCTACAAACTGAATACTTACCACAGAAAAAAGATGGCACCACCAGTCCTTAGTCATCATGGAACACCCACCCTGAAACACACAAACACAAATTAAAACCCATTCCTCTTTTCGAAACAGTAAACCATTGTGTGCAAGTGGGAACGGATGACAAAATTTACAAAAATGCATACACATAGGGCACATACGTGCTTATTCTGATATCCTCAAAAAAAATTTTTTTTTTCATACAAATAAAGACATACACACGCACGCAGTACTTACATGTACACACACAGAAAAGAACAGATGTACAACTTGCCTACACACAAATACATGAACACCCCCCCCCCCCCCCAGGACAAGGCACAAATGTACAGACTGAGTACTTACCACAGAAAAAAAGATGGCGCCATCAGTCCTCAGCTAACTGGGAACATCAACACTGAAAGGCACAAACAGAATATATAGACACCATCTATACACCCCCCCCCCCCATCCCCAAAATCTACAAACTGAATACTTACTACAGAAAAAAAGATGGCACCACCAGTCCTTGGTCATCATGGAACACCCACCCTGAAACGCACAAACACAAATTAATATACATAACAGCTGTAGAGAAATGCATGGGCTTCAGCACACAACATGACAAACACCTGTGGTATACCTCTCTCATTTACAACATAAATCATTTCAAGGTTCGATGGATGCCACAGTCAAGTGGTTAAGACCGTTCAATACCATGGATCCATCAAGCCATGGGTTCAAACCGTGATGCAGTTTGGTGAACTGAAGTGTGGGGATTTTTAAGACTACCCAGGTCAACTTCAAGTGCAGACCTGCCAGTGCCTGAATGCCTTTCATCTAAATACACATGCACAAGATGAACTATGCACATTCAAGACCCAATAATTCATGTCAGACTTCAGTGGGTTATGGAAACATGAACATACCCCGCAAACATTTCAAGCTGGAATGTGGCTACCTTTATGGAGATGTTTAAAAATGGTCGCATATGCGAAATCTCACCACTGATGAACCCTGGAGCTCTAGCTGAGAAACAGGAAAAAAATGTTCAATGTTTGACACGATGAGGACACACACTTGTGTCAACCCTTTCTGATTTATGACACGCATCATTTTCAACCCCCCAACTAACTCCAACCTTTCCTCCCCTTCTCCCCCTTTTCATCCGTTATTTTTTTCCAAGGAAATAGTATTTTTTTAAAAAAGGAAGGTAATTTTTTTTAAAAAGCCAGCAAGCGAGAACTCTCAACAAATTCTGTGAAAACAAGCCATTGTGTTAGAAGAACACATACACACATACACCTCAAAATAATATATTTAAAAATATATAAATAAACACACACATGCACGAAGTGACTTGACTTACTTGACTTATGCCTGTGGATTCCCTGGGGAACAAAGGGCTGCAACAACACTCCTCCAACGGACTCGGTTCTGGGAGATCCTCTTCAGCTCGGCCCACGTCATTCCGGCTGCCTTCGTCTCTGCTTCAATGCTTCTGCACCAGGTCTGTTTTGGTCGACCTACTTTCCGCTTCCCTTGTGGGGTCCAGTCAAGGGCCTTCCTGGTGACGTTTGAAGCAGGCTTGTGGAGCGTATGGCTAATCAATCCCCCACGCACGCAGTACCTACATGTAACACACAGAAAAGAACAGATGTAGAACATGCCTACACACAAATACATGAACGCCCCCCCCTGCCTCCCCCCTCCCCCCCCCCCCACCTGGGACAAGACACAAATGTACGGACTGAGAACTTACCACAAAGAAAAAAGTTGTCGCCATCAGTCCTCAGCTATCTGGGAACACCAACGCTGAAACGCACAAACAGAATATATAGACACCATCTATACACAACACCCCCCCCCTCCCCCAAAATGTACAAACTGAATACTTACCACAGAAAAAAAATGGCATCACCAGTCCTTGGTCATCATGGAACACCCACCCTGAAACGCACAAACAAAAATTAATGCGTATTTCTCTTTACGAAACAGTAAGCCATTATGTGCAAGAGGGAACAGATGACAAATTTACAAAAATGCATATACATAGGGCACATGAGTGCTTATTCTGATATCCTCAATATAAAATACAATACAAATAAACACACTCACGCACGCAGTTCTTACATGTAACACACAGAAAAGAACAGATGTAGAACATGCCTATACACAAATACATGAAATTCTACTCCCCCCCCCCCTCCCCCCCCCCCCCTCCCCCTGGGACAAGACACAATTGTACAGACTAAGTACTTACCACAGAAAAAAAAGATGGCGCCATCAGTCCTCAGCCATCTGGGAACTTCTTCCTCTTCTTCTATCTTGTAGTGTATTCAGACCGTAGGGGCGCCACGGAAGAACTCGCAACCAGCTCTATTTCCCGCTGTCCTCAACCTTTCTCAGGGTGTCACTCAGCCTGAGGCCCATCCACTCTCGGATGTTGTCCTCCCATCTCTTTCTCTGCCTGCCTCTCCTTCTCCCGCCTTGCATAGTTCCCTGCAGAATCGTCTTGGCAAGCCTGTTGATCTTGCGACGTGCCCATACCACTTCAGTTTGCGTTTTTTGACTGTGGTCAGGAGATCTTCAAAATAAAAGATCTTGGAACACCAACGCTGAAACACACAAACAGAATATATAGACACCATCTATACACCCCCCCCCCCCAAAATGTACAAACTGAATACTTACCACAGAAAAAAAAGATGGCACCACCAGTCCTTGGTCATCATGGAACACCCACCCTGAAACGCACAAACACAAATTAATATACATAACAGCTGCAGAGAAATGCATTGGCTTCAGCACACAAGATTACAAACACCTGTGTCAACTTTTCTCATTTACAACATAAATCATTTCAAGGTTCGACAGATGCCACAGTCAAGTGGTTAAGACACACACACACACCACTTAGCTCATAAAAACGTAACAGTCCCCTTACTGTCTGATTGCGTTGGGGAAAAAAAACACTGGGAACAAAAACAGAAACCATCATCAGTAGAATGTCATGTCACTCCCCCTCCTCCCCACCTCTGCACATACACCCTCACCCACAAAGTAATTACCTCTGCCAGTCCTGTCCTCCACACACCAACCTTACAAATCACATAACATGTCCATAACATTTTCAGTATTATCTCCACAACCCCCCCCTGCCCCCCCTGATGTTTTCAGTTTCTTCATGTACTAACCCATGGTAAAAAAATTTAAACAATTTTTAAAAAATAAAAAAAAGCCATCTATTTCTGTACATTATTGTACAAATATGTGTAATCTCACACACACCTCTCAGAGGCAGACTCCAGCCTCTAACTGTCCCTTCCCATTGTCGTCACATGGTCCTGGGATTCACCAAAGCTGTGACATCACAAACACAAAATGAACACACACAAAATTGAACACAAAAGGAAAACAAAAATTTTTGGAGATGTGAACAAGTATAAACAAACAATACACAAAAATGGGAACAACAAAAATAAATTGTTTCAAAAATGTCTTTTAAAGATATTTATAAAGCACGCTCTATCTCTCTCTCGCACAGACACAGTACTGACCCTACTCTCCCCAAAGTCTTTCGGATGAGACTGTAAACCAATGCTCCATGTGCAAACGCACGCAGAGCATCTTGCGCACATGTTAAATCCTGAACCGCTTTTCATAAGAATAGTCCATTGTGTGCCGGTGGGAACAGATGACAAGATTTATAAAGCTGCATACACACGGGGACTGAATGAAAAAAAGCACACGAGTGCTTATTCCTTTATCCTCAATATAAAAGAATAAAATAAAATAAATAAATAAAATAAATAACACACACACTGAGAAACAAAGTCAGTTACCTTCTATTATCTGCACACAAATCTGTGTATTCAAACAGCAACCCTGCTAACACACACACACACAAACATTGCTGATGCCATGTTTTCATTTAATACTGTCTCCAACACAACCTGTCCCCCAAACACATGCACACACACACACAGCAGTGGGGCGGATAGCCTAGTGGTCAGAATATTGCGCTCACAATTTGATGACCCAATTTTGATTCTTGTTCGAGGGATACTTCCCCTTGAGTAAACATCACTCTCCCCAAAAGTCTTTCGGATGAGACTATAAACTGAGCCCCGTGTGCGAATGCATGGAAACATCTTGTGCACATGTTAAATCCTGTTTCACTTTTTGTAAGAGTAGGCCACTGTGTACCAGTGGGAACAGATGACAAGATCTATAAAACTGTATACACATGGGGATTGGATATAAAAAAAACACATGAGTGTTTATTCTGTTTCCTCAATATAAAAGATAAAAATAAATAAAACAAACAGCACTTACCTAATAAAAAATGTGCCAGCCACCTGATTTTCTGATTGTCTAGGTATGGAAAACCTGGGAATAAAACAGAAACCATTATCAGTAGATTGACATGTCACTCCCCCCCCCCCTCCCCCACCACACAGAGGTAAGTCATTCAGATGAGACTGTAAACTGAGGCTGTATGTGAATGTACACAGAACATCTTGCGCACATGTTAAATCCCGTTCTGCTTTTCAAAAGAGTAGGCCACTGTGGCCAGTGGGAACAGATGACCAAATTTACAAAACTGTATACACATGGGGATTGGATGTAAAAAAAAGTATGTGTTTACTCCGTTATCCTCGATATTAAAAGAGTAAAATAAATAAAAAAACAAACAAACAGCACTTACCTAATACAAAATGTGCCAGCACCTGATTTTCTGATTCTCTTAGTATGGAAAACCTGGGAATAAAACAGAAACCATTATCAGTAGATTGACATGTCACTCCCCCATACACACTTCCTCTCCCCCCCCCACCCCCATCCCCCAACTACACACACACAAATTGGTCAGAACATTGTGCTCGCAATTTGACGACGGAGTTGACTCCTGTTCGAGGGGATTTATTCCCCTGGAGTTAACTTCAGTGCTAACTCCACTCTCCTCAAAAGTCCTTCAGATTAGTCTATCAACTAAGGCCCGTGCACATACACACGCAGAACATCTTGCGCACATGTTAAATCCTGTTCCGCTTTTCGTAAGAGTAGGCCATTAAGTGCCGGTTGGAACAGACGACAATATTTACAAAACTGCATACACATGGGGACTGGATGTAAAAAAAAAACATGAGTGTTTAATCTGTTGTCCTCGATATAAAAGAATACAATAAATAAATAAAACAAACAGCACTTACCTAATAAAAAAATGCCAGCCACCTGATTTTCTGATTGTCTTGGTATGGAAAACCTGGGAATAAAAAGAAACCATTATCAGTAGATGGACAAGTCACTCTCCCCTCCCCCCCCCCTCACTCACACAAAAAGAGTAAGTCATTCGATGAGACTAAACCAAGGCCCCATGTGCGAACGCACGCAGAACATCTTGCGCACACGTTAAAACCCAGTTCCGCGTTTTGGAAGAGCAGGCCATTGTGTGCCGGTAGGAGGGATGTCAAAATTATAAAAAAAACAGCATGCACACAGGTGTCGTGTTTAGATCACCATCCCTGAGGGGAAAATAAATAATGGGTAGGCGCTGCACTTGTGGCAACGCGGTCTCCCTGGGGAGAGCAGCCCGAATTTCACACAGGAGAAACCTGCTGTGCCATAAAGTGGTATAAAATAAATAAAATAAAAAATAATTACCTCTGCCAAAGTCCTGATGGTTTTCCTCCCAGTCCTGTCTTCCACTGTCTCCACACACCGACCTTGCAACTCACAGAATGAACGTGTATGTATACATGTACACAATGTCCACAACTCTCCCACAAGAGTCCTTGGATGAAACTATAATACGAGGCTGTATGTGAATGTATGCAAAACTTGCGCACATGTTAAATCCTGTTCTGCTTTTCAAGAGAGTAGGCCGGCCACTGTGCCAGTAGGAACAGATGACAAGATCTACAAAACTGTATACACATGGGGACTGGATGTAAAAAAGCACAAGAGCGCTTATTCTGTTATCCTCGATATAAAAGAATTAAATAAATAAACAAACAAACAGCACTTACCTAATAAAAATGTGCCAGCCTCCTGATTTTCTGATTGTCTTGTATGGAAAACCTGGGAATGCAAAGAAACCATTATCAGTACATTAACATGTCACTACCCCCCCCCCTACCCCATACACCACTCCCTCTACCCCCACTCCCCACCCCGACCACCCCCTGCACACACACACACAGTGCAAGTCATTCAGATGAGACTATAAACCGAGGCCCCGTGTGTGAACGCATGCAGAACATCTTGTGCACACGTTAAAACCCCGTTCCGCCTTTCAGGAAGAAGCAGACATTATGTGCCGTAGGAGCAGATTACAATTCTTTTTTTAATTCAGCATGAACACAGTTGTAATGTTCAGACACCATCCCTGTTCTGCTTTTCAAAAGAGTAAGCCACTGTATGCCAGTGGAAAAGTGACCAAGATTTACTAAAACTGCATACACATGGGGATTAGAATGTGCACAAAAAAGCACCCAACCTGAGTGTTATATTCCATTAATCCCCTGATTATTAAAAGAATGAAATAAAAATCAATCCAAACAAACAGCACTTACGTTATAGAAAATGTGCCAGCCACCTGATTTTCTGATTGTCTCGGTAGTGGAAAACCTGGGAATAAAACAGGAACCTTATCAGTAGATTGACATGTCACTCCCCCCACCCCCCCCCAACACACACAGAGAAATTGGTCAGAACATTGTGCTCGCAATTTGTTGACCCAAGTTCAACTCCGTTCGAGGGATATTTTCCCCTGGAGTTAACTTCAGTGCTAACTCCACTCTCCCCAAAAGTCCTTCAGATGAGACTATAAACCGATGCTCCATGTGCGAAGAACGAACCTTGTCACATATTAAATCCTGTTTCGCTTTTTGTAAGAGTAGGCCATTGTGTACCACTGGGAACAGATGACAAGATCTACAAAACTGTATACACATGGGGATTGGATTGTAAAAAAAAGCACATGAGTGCTTATTCCATTATCCTCAATATTAATGAATAAAGATAAATAAAACAAACACACAGCGCCGCTGTAGTCTAGTGGTTAGGGCGTTGGACTCGTAATCTAAAGGTTGCAAGTCGATCCCAGCTTTCGGCTACGGCGTTGTGACCTTGGAAAAGGCACTTTACGGCTATTTTCTCAACCCACCCAGGTGTAAAAGGGGTACCAACCTTGTGTTGGGGGTTAACCCTGCGATAGACTGGCATCCTATCCAGGGGGGAGTCTATGACTCTCAGTTGCTTGCCTCAGAAACTGGGATAAGCACCCGCCTGATGAGCCTTAGGCTTGGGACAGACTTTAACTAAAACAAACACACAGCACTTACCTAATAAAAAATGTGCCAGCCGTCTGATTTTCTGATTATCTTGGTATGGAAAACCTTGGAATAAAACAGAAACCATCATCAGCAGATTGACATGTCACTCCCTCCCCCCTCTCCTCCCCTCCCCCATACACCCACTCCCCCCCCCCCCCCCACACACAGAGTAAGTCATTCGGATGAGACTGTAAACCGAGGCCCCATGTGGGAACGCATGCAGAACATCTTGCGCACACGTTAAAAACCCGTTCCACCTTTCGGAAGAGCAGGCTATCATGTGCCGGTAGGAGCCAATGACAAAGTTAATAAAAAAAACAGCATGCACACAGGTGTCATGTTTAGACACCATCCCTGATGGAAAAAAAATAATGGGTAGGCGTTGCACTTGTGGCGATACGCTCCCACCGGGGAGAGCAGCCTGATTTTCATGCAGAGAAATCTGCTGTGACATAAAGTGGTATAAAAAAAAAATAATTACCTCTGCCACAGTCCTGACTGTCTTCCTCCCAGTCCTGTCTTCCACTGTCCCCACACACCAACCTTGCAACTCACAGAATGAACGTGTATGTATACATATACACAATGTCCACAACTCACAGAATAAACGTGTATGTATACATGTACACAATGTCCACAACTCACAGAATGAAAGTGTATGTATACATGTACACAATGTCCACAACTCACAGAATGAAAGTGTATGTATACATGTACACAATGTCCACAACTCACAGAATAAACGTGTATGTATACATGTACACAATGTCCACAACTCTTCCACAAAGAGTCTTCAGATGAGACTATAAACCGAAGCCGTATGTGAATGTATGCACAACATCTTGTGCACACGTTAAATCTTGTTCTGCTTTTCAAAAGAGTAGGCCACTGTGTGCCAGTGGGAACAGATGACAAGATCTACAAAACTGTATACACAGGGGAATTGGATGTAAAAAAAAAGACGAGTGCTTATTTCGTTATCCTTGATATAAAAGAATAAAATAAATAAAACAAACGGCACTTACCTAATAAAAATGTGCGAACCACCTGATTTTCTCATTGTCTTGGTATGGAAAGAAATGGGGATGGATCGCCATACGCTCCACAAGCCTGCTTCAGATGTCACCAGGCAGGCCCTTGACTGGAACCCACAAGGGAAGCGGAGAAGTAGGTCGACCAAAACAGACCTGGCACAGAAGCATTGAAGCAGAGACGAAGGCAGCCGGAATGACGTGGGCCGAGCTGAAGAGGATCTCCCAGGACCGAGTCCGTTGGAGGAGTGCTGTTGTGGCCCTTTGTTCCCAAGGGAACCCACAGGCATAAGTCAAGTAAGTCAAGTCTTGGTATAGAAAACCTGGGAAAGCAACAAAAACCATTATCAGTAGATTGACATGTCACTCCCCCCACCCCCCATACACCCACTCCCCCCCAATACACACACAGAGAGAATAAGTCATTCAGATGAGACTATAAACCAAGGCCCCATGTGCGAACACATACAGGCCACTGTGTGCCGGTAGGACTGGATGACAAAATTACTTTAAAAAAACCAGCATGCACACAGGTGTCATGTTTAGACACCATCCCTGAAGGAAAAAAAAAATAATGGGTAGGCACTGCACGTGTGGTGACGCACTCTCCCCCGGGGAAATCAGCCCAAATTTCACGCAGAGAAATCTGCTGACATAAAGTGGTAGAAAATAAATAAAATAAAAAACAATTACCTCTGCCACAGTCCTGACTGTCTTCCTCCCAGTCCTGTTCTCCACTATCTCCACATACCAACCTTGCAACTCACAGAATGAACGTGTATGTATACATACATCCATACATGGTATGGATCGGTGGTCTAGGTGGTAACGCGCCTTGCCTAGAAAGCAAAAAGTCTGGGTCGGAGTGTGCGGTGGTTCAGACCCCATTTGGGCCCAGAACTTTCGGGGAGAGCAGCTCAAATTTCGTGCAGAGAAATCTGCTGTGACATAAAGTGGTACAAAATACAAATGTACACAATGTCCATAACTCTCCCACAAGAGTCTTTTGGATGAGACTATAAACCGATGTCATTTGTGAATGTACGCAGAACATCTTGCGCACACATTAAATCCTGTTCTGCTTTTCAAAAGAGTAGGCCACTGTGCGCCAGTGGGAACTGATGACAACATTTACAAAACTGCATGCACATGGGGACTGGATGTAAAAAAAAGTACATGCATACTTATTCCATTAGCCTCGATATAAAAGAATAAATTTAAATAAACAACATCTGCAGCATATCACCCCCCCCCCCCCCCCCTCTTCCCCAACCCGGGTTTGATTCCGGTCGAGGAGATTTTTCTCTTGGAGTTAACATCAGTGCTGAATCCACTCTCCCCAAAAGTCCCTTGGATGAGACTTTAAACCGAGATCCCATGTGCCAACGCACGCAGAACATCTTGCGCACACGTTAAATCCTGTTCCGCTTTTTGTAAGAGTAGGCCATCATGTGCCGGTGGAAACAGAAAACAGATGACATTTACAAAACAGCATACACACAGGGACTGGATGTAAACAATAAAACACAACACGCGCCCACACACATGCCCATGCGCACACACATGTACACACACTCATACACCACACACACACAACACAAAACACACACACTCAGACACACACACAAACACACACACACATGCCCATGCACACACACATGCACACACTCGCACACATTCATACACCACACATACACACACCACACAAAACACACACACACACAGACACACAAACACACACACAGACACACACATACACACGCACACAAACACGCACAGCACAAACACACGTGCACACACACACACGCACAAACACACACACAAACACACACACACACAGGGGAACAGACAGTGTGACACACTTGCTGACACATGGACAATGGAACACTGACGTATGGACAATGGAACACTGACACATACGCAATGGAACACTGACACATGGACAATGGAATACTAACAAATAGGCAATGGAACACTGACACATGGACAATGGAACACTGACACATGGTGACACTTGTCCATTGGTGACAGCTCAGTGTATTTGGTGTTCCCCATCTTGCAGTGAAACTTTGTGTCCATGGCTTGGAATCTGTTTTCCTCTCATGTGCTGACAGGGATCCATGTCTGACAGGTATGGAGGAAGCTGAATGTGTCACAGCAGTTCACACCCACTCCTGTCTGATGTGTCACAACAGTTCACACCCACTCCTGTCTGATGTGTCACAGCATTCACACCCACTCTTGTCTGATGTGTCACGGCAGTTCACTTCGGGAAGACTTCCAATACAACTCTGGCTAAAGGGACTTTAAAAACCAAATAAAAATCACAAACAAAAAAATCCAACACCAAACAAAAATGTTTTTTTTTGGCTGCCTCGTCCTCTGTGACATCCTTGTACTGCTGTTCCCATGCCGCTCATTACAATCTCCCTGCCACAGCCATACGCAGATTCGTTGTCCAAAACCAAAAAAAATGTCTAGACAGGGTTCAGTCTCAGCTGGTGTGTAGAAAGCCTTGGACATCAATCTGACCATTCTGAATCTCTCCAGGATGCTGACTGCACTGACTCTCTCACTCAATCCTCGTGGCCCCGCTGAGGGGGGCATAAGGCACAGACAAGGGACCTCCAGGCAGTCCTATCTTGGGCGAGCCACCACAACAACTCATTCCAGGTCTTTCCCATTATCTTCATTTCCTCCTCCACAGTCCTTCTCCAGTTCCCGAGGGGTTGGCCTCTATTTTGCTTGCTTTGAACAAGGGCTGCTATTATTAGCCATACTGCCCCCCCAAAAAAAACAACAACAACAACACAACAACAACAACAAACCAACTGCCTTCCACGGTAACCACTTTCCCAGGCTAATAAATTCTCCTTACCCCCCCCCCCCCCATAAAAACCAGCCTTCCCAGGCTAACAAGTTCTTCCCTCCCCCCTCCCCCACTCCCCCCAAAAAAAGCTGCCTTCCTAGTCTAACCAATTTTATCAGTGAAAACAGTCCTACCAGACTTATAGGAACAGATGACATTTCCAAAACTGCACACACACTGGGACTGGATATAAAAAAGCACAAGAGTGCTTATCCCATTATCCTCGATATAAAAGATTTAAATAATTTTTTTAAAAATAAAGAAATAAAAATAAAGAGGCTAAGCTACACAAAAAGTACAGGAGTTGGGCTTTGGTTTTCTGGGGCTGCTAGAGACACTGGCCCTAGGGAGCACTTTGTAGGCAGTGGCAGCTTATCCCCACTCCCTGGCTATGACCCCCTTTGGCAACCACCAGCCACAACAGATGACTGGTTGTTTAAAACAGGGTGCAGCATGTTCTCAAGGACCTTCAGGAGAGGGAAGCGGTACCAGCGCATGTGTACACACACACACCTACACATGCACACACACACACACAGAGACACACACACACACACACACACACACACACACGCACACACACACACAAACACACACACAACACACACACAACACACACACACACACACACACAACACACACAACACACACACACACACACACACACACACAACACACACAAACACACACATGCACGCATGCACAACACAACACAAACACACACATGCAGCATGCACAAACACACACATACAAACACACACATGCATGCACACACAAACACACACACCACACACACACACACCTTCTCTCTCTCTCCCTCATTTACACACACACACTCTCTGTGTCTCTCTTACTCGTGCGGATCTCCTAACACTGATGTAGACAGACATGAGATGGAATGCTACCATTACTTCTTCTGCTATTATCACATTTTACTACCATCACTCCTGCTACACCTTCTACTACTACCATTACCACCCCAACCACTGCTTTACACACACACACACATACGCACACACACACACACACAGACAGAGGCACACACACACAAACTCGTTCACTCACTGTCACTTTTCCACTTCACTCTAAGGTTCTATCCATATCTTCCTACATGTCACAACCAACACACAAAGGACAGAGGGGGGGGGGGGGGGGTAGACAGGATGGCTGAAAGAAAAATGAGAGAAACTCAGAAGAACTGGAGTGCCACAGACACACTGCAGACCTGTCCTTAGTACTGTCAGTCACAGACAGTGCTGGAAAAAGGAGTGCGTGCTGTGAAAACCTTGCAGAAACACCACCATGTCAAGACTGCAGTCCCTACAGAAGAAATTTCCCAACAGAAAGCACAATAAAGAAAATTTTTCTCAGAAACTGGAGCAGAAACATGCTAAACTCTGAAAGTCGAACTTTCAAAGCTGAGAGGATGTTTGCCGTATGAAACCAACAAATGGAGTGACAATTCTTAAGCAGACAGGAAATGTGGAGAATAGTCAGGATGACACAAACGATCAACACTTCAATACAATGGGACGACAGTCAACCTTTCAAAGCAACACATCTTCCACAAAAAGAGAGGGGAAAAACCTGGAAAGATTCCCATTTGACAACCTATCAAACAGAAGAATACTCTAAAGAGCTAGCTACCTGTATCACTGCAAGCACAAAGGAACATGGACACTGACTGGGACTTCCCTGTACCAACAACTTGTATCACTACAAACACAAAGGAACATGGAAACTAAGACTTCCCTGTACCAAGAACTTGAATCACTACAAACACAAAGGAACATGGACACTAACTAGGACTTCCCTGTACCAACAACTTGTATCACTACAAACACAAAGATACAGATTTTAGAACCCAAACCTGTAAAACAAAGTGGGGGAGGGGGGAGGGGGAGACAAAACACTGACAGTTATCAAATGAACACAATTTCTGAAGTCACAAAGACTTGGTCTCCTTGAAATGTCACTTTCCCCAGCTGAGTCTACAGGTCATTTCACCAGCTACCAACCGTCTCTAGGAATTTTTAGCCTGAAATAATCAGGTGCTAACAATCCCCCACCCCCACCCCCCAAAAAAAATCCACAAGTATGTTGTTCAATGTTTTCACATTTCTGATTAATGTCTATTATGTACAGGTATGTTGTTGAATGTGTTCACATTTCTAAACACTCTCTAACATCTACAAGTATGTTGTGGAATATTTTCCTGTTTCTGAACACTCTTTATCATCTACTCGTTTTGACTCCTGGTCAGCTTTCTGCGAGATCCTCCATGCTGACGTGAACGTAGGACCATACCAAGCCACATTGTGCACCATCTAGCTGAGGTTACCCACCACAACACCTGTCTGATAACTCACATCTATTCCAAACATTCCCATCTTTGACAACATAACTTTTTCAAACACATGGGCAAGGCAAAAGAAAAGGAGAGCATAAGGCTAAACAGACTGAATACCACAACACACAAATCCAACTTCACTCAGTCAAGAGTGCTAAATTTAGCATGCCTTTCCTTTTACCACATCCAAGTGTGGTGGGTTCCTGCTATAAATAGCACCAGCTTACCCCCACCTAGACTGGGATAGTTTAATTAGCAGCTAAGATGAGCTGAGATAGATTAATTAACAGCTAAGATGAGCTAGAGATAGATTAATTAGCAGCTAAGATGAGCTGAAAGAGGGGCAGACTGACAGCTGTGATCCAACAACGACTAATGAATAATTATATTCTTCATCATCTTCAGAGAAAAAGATATAGCAGCTTTAGAAAGGTAAGATAAAAGGATAAAGTAAAAACGTCCTGAGTGCTACACAGCCCTGTTTCTATTTCTACAGTGCCACATAGTCATGTACCTCTGTTTACACCACTGCAGAATCATGTAGCTAAGTCACATTACCAATCCTATTCAGTCACTGCAGGTACAGCTTCATGTCTACTGTGTGTAGTATAACTATTAAATCAGTCAGGTAGTATGGCTGTGACTTTGGGGGAACAAAGGCCAAATTCAGCAACATCTTTAACGTCACATGTCAAACAGAATTTGTCTTTTTCTCTTCTTCACTCTTGTGCAGTCAAATGTGTTTAGGTTTCAATTACCTTTTCAAACAGACATTTTCTTGAAGACAGATAATTTTGATGAGAAGGGGAGCTAGTCCAATTATATTTCATTACGATATACGGCTTTTATCAACATGTTTTAGACTGTGGCCAGCTTAGCTGGAAGAAGGAAAACTAACACTGGTTAAAGGACTGTCCAGTTTGGCTTTGTCAGGGGAATCTTGTGCAATGATGGGGAGGCCAGGCATGGCTGAGACTACATACTTTTTTTCTGGAAAAAGAAAATGAAGCATCTGAAGAAAATCAGGAAGACCGCTTTAGCTTGCAAACTTCTCGCTGAAAGATAATGATAATTGTCACTAGGAAAGAATGATTATCACCAGAAAAATAGAAAAGGAGCATGGAGTGAACAGGTGTAGGCATGATTTCCAACTCTGATCAGAAAATGAATCCCTTAATGATGAAGCCAACAAAGAAAAAATCCAGCTTGCAGGTGACTGACTCTGTGTGTGTGTGTGTTGTGTGTGTGTGTGTGTGTGTGTGTGTGTGTGTGTGTGTGTGTGTGTGTGTCTATACATGTATGCACACAAGTGTACAAGTCTTCATTGCAGTATACACAAATGTTCTTGGTGAAAAATTAAAGTCTCATCCAATGTTTTCCTGCAATTACCCGATTTTACCTGAAAAACCGCATCCTTATGTTCAAAGCATATTCCTGACCCAAAACACAACCCCGGTGATAAACCCCCACCTCCAAAGACCCTCCAGCACCACAGGATCACCCCCTCAGAACTATCAAACCAGGACCACAAACCAACCCTCAAGGCATCGCAAGTCCATCCCCCCCACCTCCCCTTAAGTTTCTCTTGTGTGATGTGTGTGTGTGTGTGTGTATTAGGGAAGTGTGTGTGTGTGTGCTCGTGCTTGTGTGCTCGTGCTTGTGTGACCCCAAACATTTTCCCTGGAGCCTCTGGCCAGGCGCCATTTTCTTAAGAACACGACAGGAGCTTTCTCGAGCCTGAGAGTTGGTAAGCTTGCGGTACTTGCTCTCTTTTAGTGTTCTTGCTTGACGTTTCTGACCATTACATATGGGAAGAGGACGAGCTTTTCAGCTCGGGCTTTTCAGCCACCCATATCACTACTATGGGGCTTGCCCTCATCCTGGGGTAAGTAGGTGGTGGTGTGAGGGTGGGGGTGAGGTAGGTAGGTATGAGTGCATGCATGCCTGCGTGCATATGTGCGCATACTGATGCATGGGTGAGTGCAAATGTGTGGGGTGTGACTGCGCACTAAAAAGGACTTTCATGCCTTGAGCGAAGGTTTCATGAATCCCCATTTAATAACCCGAAAGAAATGAATCCCGAGTTGCTTTTGGGTGTAAGGGAGTGTGGCTTACCACAGGAGTTCACTGCTGACAAATGTGTCTCTTCAACACTGGTTCTGAAAATGAATTTTGAAGTCTAGCAAAGGAAAAAAATGTATTCCTAAGATTGATCTTTCTCTCTCTTTGATAGTAGGGTTTTTTATATATAAAATCATTCTGCCTAATCTTTTACTACCAATAAATAAAATTTAGTCATCTATCTCTCTTTCAATCTCTTCTGCATCCATAATTCCCAACATATATGCTTATATATGTGTGTATATGCGTATGTACATGTGTCTTTATATGGTAAGGGTGTTTGGGGGTGGGGGTGGGGGAGAGGTTTGTAAACTGTTAAGTTTACACAGACATGACTACTGAAATCCATGTGCTGACATTCTCTTCAGATTGATACGTGGATGAAACAAGATGATGATACAGAAGAGAGCTTATCAGATCAGAAACCAAAAGAAAGAAATATCCAATGACATGCATCCACTGAAACTTCCCCACAAATGTCACAGTAAACAAACACTGAACCTTGTAAAGCATCAGCTGACTTTCAGAAAACTGGGAGAGTGTAATGAATGACTTAGAGAACACTGGGAACTACATATGACTTCATTAAAGAAGATTGGGAAATGTGTCGGGAAAAACTGGGTGTAACTGTAACTGAAAATGTAATAATGACCTAGAGAAAAGCCAGTCACAATATTTTAAGGAAATGCTGAGCAAAGCTTGGCAGAAAGGAGTAGCCCCTGCACTGTGAAGTGACAGAAGGCAGCAGAGAGAAAATGAACACAACAGTCTACACTGAGTAAGCATGCAGTCTGATCCCTGTCTGGCTTCACGGTTACACAAAATTTACCGAAACGGGGGGGGGGGGCATGTTTCTACATTTACAATACTACGTGTTATACTCATAT
>CM060339.1:39960822-39985705 GCA_030674155.1 Stramonita haemastoma | reverse complement strand
AAATAAATAAAAGACACACACACACATAAACGTTCATACATGCATGCGTACATGCACACACCTAGATTAAAAAGAAATTATTTTAGAAGTATTATAAAATGTCAAACAAAAAAGTTTTATCAGGTTACAATATCATCCATGGTTTTAGGTTCATACCTTATTAAGAACAAAAACCAAAAACAGGAACGAAAACCCCAAAATCTCTACTTATACCATAACAATCAAACAAACAAAAAAATCAGTCTAGGGAATCAACAATAATGATTATGATAATAACGCTATGATAATATGATAATCACTCATCACCACTAAGTGCAATAACACAACAATAACTAAAAAAAAGTAATTGAAAAGGACAAGGTGGTGGGGGGGGGAGAGAACACAATCAACCAACAAAAATAATAAAGATATATAAAAGTTTTACAAGCAAACAAGAACTCCTACATGATATAAACAAAACAAAACCCAAAGCTCACAGTCAGCTAGACCATCAAACCAAAACAATAACAATTATGGTAGTACTAATAATCCCACTACTAATATCCATTATAAAACCTATTTAATTGAATAAAGAAAGAACAAAAAAAAGACCACCAAAAAAATCCAGTCACAATATCGTCACATCAGCTATTTGCTCTTCTGCTTCCCAAATTTGTTATATTTGCAAATTGTGTGTGTGTGCTGTGAGAGAGTGCTTCATCTATGTAGTGAAGTAGCTGTTGTTTCTACATGTTCACTGCTGTGTGTTACAGGGTTGGTGAACCAAGACTGAAGAGATCAGGACAGGAGGCTGCCATCTCCATCACAAGTTAAGTGCACTGTTTGTGTGTGTGTACGTGCGTGTGTTTTATGTGTGGTGTGTGTTTTACCTGTGACTGGAAGCTGAAAGGTGAGGTCAGAGGCTGGCTATTTTCTCCACACTAGGAGCATGTCATCATTGCATTGGCACTTCCTTTTTGTTGGTCATGGTTTCACTAACCAGCACAAATGGCCAGTCTGGTATTTTACTCAATGCGGTGTTTATTTATTTAGGTGTGCACAGGTGAGTGCGATATTCATGTAGCTTTCAAACTAGCATCTTTCTACAGGCAGGAACATGATTTGTTTTTTTTTGCATATGTGTGTGTATGTATGTGTGTGTCTGTGTGTGCGCGCGCATGCTACATTGTCAGTGACTAAAGCGTTTATTGTGTGTTGACAGGGTTGGCACATGCAGACAGCTGAAGACTGTGCAGAGAGACACAAGTCAGGACTTGCTGAATGGGGATCTACTGGACAGGTGATTATTTAAAAAAAAATTTTTTATACCACTTTATGTCACAGCAGATTTCTCCGCATGAAATTCAGGCTGCTCTCCCTGAGGAGAGTATCACCACAAGTGCAGTGCCACTCATTATTTTTTTGTTAGGGTAGGCGCTGCACTTGTGGCGACGTGCTCTCCCCGGGGAGAGCAGCCCGAATTTCACACAGAAAAATCTGCTGTGACATAAAGTGGTACAAAATACAAACTACAAATTGTCTTTTCCTGTGTGCATCTGTATTTGGTAGAGTGGCTTTTTTATATATAGAATTTTGCCAGGGACAACCCTCTTGTTGCCGTGGGTTTTTTTTTAATGTGCTGAATAATTATAACACACGGACCACGGTTTATTGTCTCATCCAAAAGACTAGCATCCAGACCACCACTCATGGTTTAATGGATGGGAAAAAAGTTTGGGGCCCAAACTGGAATCAAACCACCACACACTGACTTGGACTGACTTATCCACTGTAATATTCCCCACTTTGACACTTAAAAATTCTTCTTTGCTCTCTTATTCATGCAGTGTGTATTTCAGGTATTCGCTTACAGATTTAGACATCTTTGTTTGCGATGATTATTTCATAAAAACTAGCATGTATGGGCTGGCTAAGGTAAAAAAAAAAGTTCAGTATTGGTAAAAAAAACAAAGTTGAAAATCACCCCTATTAGATTAGGTGCACAAAATACCCTTCCTTACTTTCTAGACTGGTGTAGTATGATTAGACTATTGAGCCAACGTCACTAATGTTACATGTTATGTGGTGACTGACGTGTCGCTGACACTTATGTGGTGACTGACATGTCACTGCTGCTGATATGCAGTGACTATGTTTCACTGATGCTGTTATGTGGTGACTGATGTGTCACTGGTGCTGTTATGTGGTGACTAATGTGTCACTGATGCTACTGTTATGTGGTGACTGATGCGTCACTGATGGTACTGTGTTATGGGGTGACTGACATGTCACTGATGCTGTGTCATGTAGTGACTGACATGTTACTGATGCTATGTGTTATGTGGTGACTGATGTGTCACTGTTGTTGCTGTGTGCAGATGGTGTCTGTCCATGATGGAAGGGGCAGTGGGCAACACAAGTGTGTATCAAACCACGGCCACACATCTTACAACACATCATCGCATCAAACCACGGCCACACATCTTGCAACAGGCATCGTGTTGGGAGGCAGGAGATAAGACTGCTGAAATAAAAGAAAGTGTCATTACAACCATCCCCTCTCTCCTGCCTCTCAACGTGTTCATTTCCAGAACTGTGGACTGCTTTCTTTGTGAGCTTCTGTACACACCCTGACTTGTGTTTTTTTTCTTTCTGAGGGGTATGTGCGTGAATTGCATGTGTGTGTGTGTGTGTGTGAGAGAGAGAGAGAGAACAGTACACTCCTTGATAATGCTGAGGTTCACCAATGGTGAGATTTTGCATATACGACCATTTTTGCTCACTCTGAAGGTGGCCACATTTTGACTTTTAGGGAGGCATGTCATCTAAAAACAAACATTTAGTCCTCTAAAATAAAATGACTAAAATACAACCATCTAATAATACCAACGTTTAAAACCAGACAAATAAATGGCTATAAAAAAGCTATCTAAAAAATATAGACATTTAAATTGTATGCATAAAAGGACTAGATACAGCCGTCTCGCATGTAAAATGGCTAAAGAACAGATATCCAAATGGGCTACAGCCATCTAAAAATACCATTTGAATCGCACACATAAAATAGCTAAAATAGCCCGTCTAAATGGGTTAAAATAAACCTAAATGGGCTAAAGTAAACCTTCATTTAAATGAGCTAAAATAAAACTATAAAAATACGAACATTTAAATTGCGCACATAAAACGGCTCAAATACAGTGGTTTAAAAATGCCATAATTAAAACACATGAAAAAGTGGCTATAATACAAACGTGTAAATGGGTTAAACATGTCGATTGTACGCAAAAAATGGCTAAATACAGCCATTAAAATCTTGCACATAAAATGCCTAAATTACAGCCATTGAAATGTGCCGTATAAAAATAAATATTTAAATCGCACACATAAAATTTAAAAAATACAGCCGTCTGTAATCCCTGTAATGGGCTAATCCTCCCCCCCTCCCAAAAAAAGTGCGCATATCCAGAGATCATGGGTTCCAATCCCAGTCTGAGCTCATCACATACATAAAGCAGCAGCAGAGAGACATCCAGAGTCATGAACTGGATGTGGGCCGGCCTCCCTAGAGTGTAAGGAAGATTAAAGGCCCGAAACACTTGTTTGAAGGGGGCTTCTCCTCTGAGGACTCTCTGCTGCCATGCTCTATGCGAATTTCTTACCACTACCATACTTTAAACCACACACACATAATGGCTAAAATACTGCCATCTAAATGGGCTTAAACCCCCCCCCCCCCCCCCCCCCATCTAATTGGGCTAAAATAATCAAAATGAGCTAAAACAAAACCATCAAAATGGGCTAAAACAAAACCATCTAAATGGGCTAAAACAAAACCATCTAAATGGGCTAAAATGATCTAAACGAGCTAAAACAAAACCCTCTAAATGGGCTAAAATAATCATCTAAATGGGCTAAAACAAAACCCTCTAAATGGGCTAAAACAAAACCATCTGAATACATAAAGGGGCAGCAGAGAGACATCCAGAGTCATGAACTGGATGTGGGCAGGCCTCCCTAGAGTGTAAGGAAGATTAAAGGCCCGAAACACTTGTTTGAAGGGGGCTTATCTGAGGACTCTCTGCTGCCATGCTCTACGCGAGTTTCTTACTGCTACCATACTTTAAATTGCACACACATAATGGCTAAAACACTGCCGTCTAAATGGGTTGAAACAAAACCATTTAAATGGGCTAAAATAACATAAATGGGCTAAAACAAAACCTCTTAAATGGGCTAAAATGACTGTCTAAATGGGCTTAAACAAACAACAAAAGTCTCATTGGATGAGACTATAAACCAAGCCTCCTGTGCCTTTGCAGGCAGAAAATTTTGCACACATTAAAGTTCTGCCTTTTGTCTGATGACAATATTATAAATAAATAAAAAACCCAGCATGCACACGGGTGTCGTGTTTAGACACCATCACTTGTTTGAAGGGGGCCACTCCTCTCAGGACTCTCTGCTGCCATGCTCTACCAGTTTCTTACCACTTTCGTACTTTAAATCACACACACATAATGGCTAAAATAGAGCCGTGTAAATGGGCTAAAACAAAACCATCTAAATGGGCTAAAACAAAACCATCTAAATGGGCTAAATTATCTAAATGAGCTAAAACAAAACCATCTGAATGGGCTAAAACAAAACCATCTAAATGGGTTAAAACAAAACCATCTAAATAGGCTAAAGCAAAACCATCTAAATGGGATAAAACAGAACCATCTAAACGGGATAAAACAGAACCATCTAAATTGACTAAAATAATCTAAATGGGCTAAAACAAAACCATCTAATTGGGATTTTTTAAAAAAAAGGAACCATCTAAATGGGATAAAACAGAACCATCTAAATTGGCTGAAATAATCTAAATGGGCTAAAACAAAACCATCTAATTGGGATAAAAAAAAAAAAAAGGAACCATCTAAATGGGATAAAACAGAACCATCTAAATTGGCTGAAATAATCTAAATGGGCTAAAACAAAACCGTCTAATTGGGATATAAAAAAGGAACCATCTAAATGGGATAAAATTAAATGGGCTAAAACAAAACCATCTAAATGGGCTAAAACAGAACCATCTAAATGGGCTAAAACAAAACCATTTAATGGGATAAAAAAAAAAGGAACCATCTAAATGTTTAGACTGTTTGCACATGAGGCCAATTTTTAGTTATTGACATGTTATTAATGTGCAATAAAGTGGCTATCAAATACAAAAAACAGATTGAAAATCCACAATTCTGTGCAACATTATTACAAATTGAAATGATAGACTACAGGATGTGACAAAATGAGAAACACACGTTTATTTTAATAACAGGTTGTCAGAATGAGTACTTTGGTATTTTCAAAACACATTTCAAAGCAAAAGGAATAAAAATTATACCTTGATATTTCATTATAAGATAAATAAACAGATCTACTTTAAT
Organism: Stramonita haemastoma; assembly: GCA_030674155.1. Taxonomy (NCBI): domain Eukaryota; kingdom Metazoa; phylum Mollusca; class Gastropoda; order Neogastropoda; family Muricidae; genus Stramonita; species Stramonita haemastoma. The sequence continues at coordinate 39,980,297 of CM060339.1, read as the reverse complement.
AATCAGTCAAAATCACAAAATTGACAACTTTACCCCCACCTGCCTTTAAAGGCTCCTAGCGCAAAATTGGGTAATGTGCTAAGGGACTCATTTCGTGGTGGAGCGCCACAAATGGGCTAAAATAATCTAAATGGGCTAAAACAGAACTATCTAAATGGGCTAAAATCTAAATGGGCTAAAACAAAACCATCTAAATGGGCTAAAATAATTAAAATAAGCTCAAACAAAACCATCTAAATGGGCTAAAATAATCTAAATGGGCTAAAAACAAAACCATCTAAATGGGCTAAAACAAAACCATCTAAATGGGCTAAAATAATCTATATGGGCTAAAACAGAACCATCTAAATGGGCTAAAACAAAACCATCTAAATGGGCTAAAATAATCTATATGGGCTAAAACAGAACCATCTAAATGGGCTAAAACAGAACCATCTAAATGGGATAAAATATAAAAAAAAGGAACCATCTAAATGGGCTAAAATAATCTAAATGGCCTAAAACAAAACCATCTAAATGAGCTAAAACAAAACAAACAAAAGTCTCATTCTGATGAGACTATAAACCCCAAGGCCCCATTTGCAGGCAGAACATTTTGCACACATTAAAGTTCTGCCTTTCAAAGATGATGACAAAAAAATTTTTTTTAAACCAGCATGCAGGCAGTGTGTTTAGAAACCATCTCTGAGGGGGGAAAAAAACAATGGGTAGGCACTGCACTTGTGGCAATGGGCCCTCCCCCCCCCCCCCCCCCCCCCCCCCCCCCACCACCAAGCAGCCCAATTTCACACAGAAAAATCTGCTGTGACATAAAGTGGTATAAAATAAAATAAAATAACCATTGGGTTATGGCTCTCCCTTCAGTCACAATCAGATCACTGTGGTTGTCCCTTCCCAATCCAAACCAGCAGAGTACATAAAACAGGTATTCAGTCACAGCCAGGGCATCAAAGATAACACCCACTGTCACTCCACCCAAGTAAGGTGGCTAATGTATGTCACACAATACAAAACAATAACTCCACCACCACTATAAAGACCAACATAGCTATCAATTCCACTGAGGAAGAGTTACCACAAGGTTAACAGCAGGACATATATATGTGATCTCTGATACACACACACATTTATATATATATTTATTTATATTATATATATAATATATATATATATATATATATATATATATATATATATATATAAATGTGTGTGTGTATCAGAGATCTAAACCCCACCTGAAGACCATCCAAAGTCACCAGCAGGTAGGACATGGGCAAATTGCCACACAAAACAAAGACTGCACTACTGCCAGTCCAAACTATCCACTCCCCTCAAATGAGGTATAAACAACAATATAGCTAAGACAATAAAAACAATAAAAACCCCAAATACTCAATATAACCAAGACAATAAACTGGCACCACTCTTGAAGCAACCACTGAAAGGAACAAACTACAGTTGTCAACTCCTCCTAGGAAGAGTCGCCACACTGCAAAACAGAACAAATGCCACAGATACATAGAGCCCAACATCACCTGAGGACTTAACACACAAGTCACCAGCAGGTGATAAGTCAGACCAACCCACAGCAAACCACCAGAGATTACACAAATGCAACTGGTTTGACCACAGCCACCTCACTGGAACCAGACTGACAAACAAAACTCTTCACTTCACAAAGAAAACTTCCCTCTGATAAACAACCCCAAAATAATACCAGCTTAAAAAAATAGGTACCCAAACACCAACCTTGCCCTAAAACAAATGACCAAACTTTGCCTAATAAACTAAGAATGACCTCTTACAAAACCTCCAGTCAGCAAGCTTGGCCTGCTAACCCCAGATTGACCTACACAAAAATCCCCCCCCCCCTTCTGTCTGTCTGTCTGTCTGTCTGTCTGTCTGTCTCTCTCTCTCTCTCTCTCTCTCTCTCTCTCTCTCTCTCTCTCTCTCTCTCTCTCTCGGGCTCGGAGTGATCTCCCTTGGAGGTAGGCAGGAAGATTATTTTGCTGTTCCCTAGTTTGTCAAATATTACACTTTTCATCCGAAACCATGCCCGTTGTCGGCCTACCAACAACGTTGACAGTCACTTTGGATGCTCTGCTCCAAGAAAATCGCCTGACTTCTTGGAAAATCGCTGGAAGTGGCGACAGCACAGTTGTTGTGCTACGACTGCAAGCCAGCCAAGCTAACAACAGCAACATGGCGCAACAGCACACCCCTGTCAGCTATCGAAGAAAGCCTCCAAGCCAGACTGACAGAGACAGACGAAGGGCTGAGGAGAGAAGAAGGACAGCACAGAGGCAAGAGATGGGGGAAAGTGAAAGTGTTGTGACAGAAGAACATTCACAATGTTTATTTATGCCAACACCTCCTTCAGGCTGTGCTGTGTCACGCACTGACACTCCCCCTTCTGCCATCAACACACCGCTGCAAGAGGGGGCACGTGAAATCCGCCATGCACCAAACGATGTCACCGAGTCGGAGAAAGAAAAGCACACTGACCTGCAGAGTGACATTGACCTTGCCCCTGTGTTTACAACGGAAACTGCGGAGTGTGACGTCACTGACGATCCTCTTGCGAAAGTTCAGGCAGTTGGAACGAGTGCCGACGCCATCAAGAAACACGTGGCTGAACTGACAGACAAATGGAGGCAGCGGAGGCTGAGGGACACCCAGAAGAACCAGGAATTTCGTCGCGTGTTCACCAGCAAACGGCATCCAGACACGATGATTTGTGAAACTGACGATCTCGTGTTTCGCTTCCAATGGACAGCTGCTGGTGACACCCCCCCGGATTTGTTTTGGTTCATGAAAAAGGACACCAGGCTGATGACCAACGAGGAAAGCTTTGTGTACAGCAAACTGAAGCTGTGGTCCCTTGCTGACCGGGAGCGTCTGAAAGATCGGATCAGTGCCGGACTTGATGTGATGCATGTGATAGTGGACGCAGTTCGATTCTTGCTTGGATAGCCCATGTGTGTGTGTGTGTGTGTGCGAGTGTGTGTGTGTGTGTGTGTGTGTGTGTGTGTGTGTGTGTGTGTGTGTGTGTGTGTGTATGCGCGTGTGGCTGTGACTGTGGCTGTGAATGAGTGTATGTGTATGTATGTGGATGCATGTATGTGTGTGTATGTACGTGAATATGCGTGTGTGTGTATGCACGCATGCGGGCGCACGTGTGTGTGTGTGTGTGTGAGTGTGTGTGTGTCTGTGTGTGTGTGTGTGTGTGTGTGTGTATGTGTGTGTGTGTGTGTGTGTAAGAACATGTGTGTAGGGGGGGGGGTGTGTGCGTGCGCGAGTGAGTGAGTGTGTGAGTGTGCGTGCGTGCGTGCGTGTGTGTGTGTGTGTGTAAGAGAGAAGGAGAAAATGTGTGTGTGAGTGTGCGTGTATGTGTGTGTGTGAGGGGGAGAGAGAGAGAGAGAGAGAGAGAGAGAGAGAGAGAGAAGAGAGAGAGAGAGATGTACACTACATGCCGCATGGATTATTACAAATTTATCACGTGTTAGCGGTGCAAAATTTCAAAAGTCGTGGAAAAAAAAAAAAGAAAAAAAAGAAGAAGAGACATTGCCTTGTTGCAGACAAGTTTGTTGTGAGATGTATGTTTTGAATCTGTACAGTTTTGCAGAGGAAATTTGTCCCCCTTACCAGTTTCCATTGTAAGGGCTAATCAGAACTTATATACATTTTAAAAAAAAAAGGGATCTGAATCTATCCTGTATAACCATGTTACGGAATCCATGACATGATGACTATTTGGGCTGTTGTTAATTAAGTTTTCAGAATATGACATTTTGTGTTTTGTGCCCAGTCCCCCTCCCACTGTCCCCTTGTCAATGGGCATCTTGCCTGAGACAATAAACAATTGTCATTGTCTCTCTCTCTCTCTCTCTCTCTCAGTCAGTGCTGACTCTACTCTCCCCAAAAGTCCTTTGGATGAGATTATAAACCGAGGCCCAGTGTTCTGATGCACACAAGGCAGAACATCTTGGGCACACATTAAATCCTGTTGAGCCTATGCTAATAGCAGGACGAGCAGGCCATTGTGTGCCAGTGGGAACATATGACATTTACAAAAGTACATATACATGGGGACTGGATGTAAAAAAAACACAAGTGCTTATCTCATTATCCTTGATATAAAAGAATCCATCAAATCAAATCAAATCTCTCTCTCTCTCTCTCTCTCTCTCTCTCTCTCTCTCTCTCTCTCTCTCTCTCTCTCTCTCTCTCTCTCTCTCTCTCTCTCTCGGACCGGGAGGGGATAGCATAATGGTCAGAACAATGACTGGCAATTTGACGACCTTCCCGTTGGAGGGGATTTTTCCCCTGGAGTTAACATCAGTGCTGACTCCACTCTCCCCAAAAGTCTTTCGGATGACGAGGCCCTGTGTGCTAACCCATGCATCCTGTTCCACCTTTCGTAAGAGTAGGCCATTGTGTGCCGGTGGGAACAGATGATAAGATTTACAAAACTGCACACACACGAGGTGGGATGAAAAAAAGCACATGAATGCTTATTCTGTTATCATTGATATAAAAGAATCTCTCTCTCTCTCTCTCTCTCTCTCTCTCTCTCTCTCTCTCTCTCTCTCTCTCTCTCTCTCTCTCTCTCTCTCTCTCCTCTGAAACAAAGGACTCATAATCACAGTGACACCCTTCCCTTCTCTTCCCCCTCCATGGCTGTCACAAAGCCGTGTGAAATACTCCATGGCAACCACCCTCCCATCCATTTCACAATTCAAAGATTTATTATCTCACAAACTTAATAGAAAAATTCATGTGGGTTACCAGCCAAAACAAAAAAAAGTAAATAGGAAAAGTATTTATCACAGAGTAATAACACAGCACAGTACACAAGCTATATGTACATAAAAAAAAAGATCAACAGAAACATTTATCACCCAAAACAATAAGATTCAATCATTAAAAATGGATACACACACAGACCATGATTCACATTCATGTATCCCTGTGAATCATAGACCCTGACTGCAGATTTGGAGAGAAGAGTACAGGCAGTAGAGATGAGATGCTTCCAGAGACTCCATGGCAATTCCTACAGAGACCACATGAGCAACGAAAAGTGGTCAGAGCAGCTCCCTTTCCCCCTGCCAAAGTGAAGCAGCATTGAGAGTGGTTACCAATCAGGTGGGTGACCATGCCTTGGTGACCATGCCTTGGCTTCAGTATAGTCCCCTAGTTCACCCAGCTGTAAATGGGCACCTGCCTCTTTAGGGTCAGGGAAGGTAAAGCAGCGAGGGAGAGGGGATAGATGGGCACCACCCGTAGTATGCTGGCCCCTGGAGAAGCTGAGGTCTGTGACACCTTGCTCCCCTACGACCACATAGGTTATGGGACACCTTTAAGGAAAGAGAATTTACACTTCAGTAGTAAATGGATAGACACCTTATGACAAGAAAACTGACCATAAATATCAGTCAGTGTGTAGGACAGAAGAAATAGAGATATGTTTCTGTGCACTAGAAAACTGACCACAAATATCGGTCAGTGTGGGACCTAAGAAATAGAGAGATTTTTCTGTACACTAGAAAACTGACCACAAATATCGGTCAGTGTGTGGGACAGAAGAAATAGAGAGGTGTTTCTGTACAAATGAATGAAGAACTGATCTGGGAAAACCCATTGCAGTCCTTGTTTTGTTATCTACATGAATCAGGGGAAGGGAGACAGCTGACAGAGTGATGCTGCCAACAGACAACAGGTCACTGAATGTTGAAAAGCTTGTAACTTTTTTTGTGGCTCATGTTCGTCAGTCATCCTTCTTTCACCTTCATCTATCCCACAGTCTGGTAGACCATGGGGGCACCACTAAAGATTTTGCACCCAGCATCCTCCACTCCTTGCAGTTTTCAGCTTTCCATAGTAGGCTATGTTGTTCCTTTCAAGACCTGCCCACTCTCTGATGTTGTCTTCCCATCGTTTTCTCTGTGTGCCTCTTCATCTTCCTCCTTGTACTGTTCCCTGTAGGACAGTTTTGGTCAGCCAAGATGTTTGTGTGACGTGTCTGTACCACTTCAGTTTGCCTTTTTACACTGAAGTAAGATCTTCATTTGGCTTGATGGCATTTTCAATTCTGTTTTATCAGCATCCAATTGCAACTTGTTCTGAAATCCAGATTTGAATATCTTGAGGACAGTAGGACGTGTTTGTCAAGAAAGAAGGCAGATTTTCGAGAATAGAACTGCTTTGAAGCTGATCAGCATAAAAATGATGATTAAGGCTTTCTGATGAGGGATTGTTGTTTGTGAAAGTGGAGCAGTGTAGAGAGGAAAGGATTAGGACGAACACCGATCCCTATGGGACTCCACATTCTAGTTTGACAGATTTTGATCAACTTTGGTTCAAAATAACTGTCTGGAATTGGTATGTGAGATAAGAAATAAAGCAGGGGAGGGCTGTGCCATTAATGCCAAACGTGTTTTGGAGGCAGACAGAAGAGAAGCAGAGTGGTCTGTAGTGTCAATGGCTGCTGATAAGTCAAGAAGAGTGAGAAGAAAAATATTTCCTGACTCAGAAACCAGCAGAAGTGTATGTGTCTGATGTATAGACCAGAATAGTGTCAGTGCTGTAGTCGGCACCATAGGCAGACTGGAAAGTGTTCTGTGCTATTGGGTACCTGAGGTTCTGTGTCTGTGTGTTAGAGCTGTAGCACCATTTGCTTATTCATGAGGTTTTGGTATCTTGGCTACCATGTCTGGTGTCAACACTTCACCATGGCTGAAGATGGTCTAAGCATCTGGAGCATTCTAGAACCTCTTTCCTCCCTTCTCTCTAGGGAATCAGCAGATTTTGTCCTCAAGTGATAGCATTGGTTGATCTGACCTTCTAAAGTTATTTGTTTGTAATGATAGCATTGGTTGATCTGACTTTCTAAAGTTATTTGTTTGTAATGATAGCTTTGGTTGATTTGACTTTCTAAAGTTATTTGTTTGTAGCGATTTTGTTTGGACCAGAATAGTGTCAATGCTGGGGACAGCACCATAGGCAGACTGGAAAGTGATAAAATTGGTTGATCTGACCTTCTAAAGTTATTTGTCAGCTGATTCCAATGTGTGGTCAGGATTGGCTAGTCTTCAGTTTCCAAATGCATTCATTGGTCTATAGGAATCCACACTTCTGCAGTTTAACCAATAGAGCAGTGTGTGTGTGTCCATCCTGTGTGTGTCCGTGGGTGCCTGCGTGGGTGTGTGTGCATGCATGCGTGCATGCGTGCGTGTGTGTGTATGTGTGTCCATCCGTGTGTGTGTGTGTGTGTGTGTGGTGTGTGTGTGTGTGCATGCGTATGTATGTGTGTGTGTGTGTGAGTGTGATGTTCCAAAGTCATTCTCTTGCTTGCTGTTTGGTGCCACATTCTTGTTGAAGCTAGATGGGCTGTAGTCTGATGACAAAGGACAGAATGACCTAGACTGGAAAACAGCAGTTTTGTTCCTCCTGCTTGTGCGTGTGTTGTAGGTGACAGAAACAAGAAATGGTGTGACCACAAACCCCCTGCCTGGCCTCACATCATTCCTTTGAACTGTGTGTTGTAGGTGACAGAAACAAGACATGGTGTGACCACAAACCCCCTGCCTGGCCTCACATCATTCCTTTGAACTGTGTGTTGTAGGTGACAGAAACAAGACATTGTGTGACCACAAACCCCCTGCCTGGCCTCACATCATTCCTTTGAACTGTGTGTTGTAGGTGACAGAAACAAGACATTGTGTGACCACAAACCCCCTGCCTGGCCTCACATCATTCCTTTGAGCTGTGTGTTGTAGGTGACAGAAACAAGACATGGTGTGACCACAAACCCCCTGCCTGGCCTCACATCATTCCTTTGAACTGTGTGTTGTAGGTGACAGAAACAAGACATTGTGTGACCACAAACCCCCTGCCTGGCCTCACATCATTCCTTTGAGCTGTGTGTTGTAGGTGACAGAAACAAGACATGGTGTGACCACAAACCCCCTGCCTGCCTCACATCATTCCTTTGAGCTGTGTTTGTAGGTGACAGAAACAAGACATGGTGTGACCACAAACCCCCTGCCTAGCCTCACATCATTCCTTTGAACTGTGTGTTGTAGGTGACAGAAACAAGACATGGTGTGACCACAACACCCTGCCTGGCCTCACATCATTCCTTTGAACTGTGTGTTGTAGGTGACAGAAACAAGACATGGTGTGACCACAACACCCTGCCTGGCCTCACATCATTCCTTTGAACTGTGTGTTGTAGGTGACAGAAACAAGACATGGTGTGACCACAACACCCTGCCTGGCCTCACATCATTCCTAAGAGTCCAGTGCCTGAGTCCTGACCTCCTGTATTTCCCAACCTCCCAACATGGAGAGCAAGATTCTTTCTCTGTTTCCCAAGTCTTACATAGAGACTGTTCTTAGTTTGACTTCCATTTGGTGCTACAATAACCTTCCTGTTAAAAACAGCAGCGGTTTCAAGAGAATTGTGAGAATCTGCTAAAAAAAAAATAATGGGAAAAATTAAAGAGATCTCAATTTGTTCTGCAATCAGCAGCTTGTATACAAAGTGACTGCCATCTTGGCCAGTCCATCCCATGCCATGTTTTCACAGTTTCCACTGTTGTCATCTGGGCGCCATGTTCAGTGCCCCAACAGCAAAACAAACAGAAAAAAGAATTTTTCTTCTCCCAGTAGTCCTTCTAATTGTAAATTCACACAACAATAACTGAGGGGTTTCCTGTTTCTTTAAAAATGAATACCTGCCTGATGTTACAGTCAGGAGTGCAGGCAGGATATAGGAACATTGTGCATATGTGTGTATGTGTGTGTGTGCATGTGTGCACGTGTGTGTGTGTGCGTGCCTACATGTGTGTGTGCTGCGTGCATGCATGGTGCATGCTTGCTTGTGGGTGTATATGAGTTTTTAATTGTAATTTTATTAGAATGCCCCTGGCTTGTTCTGGCATCCATCGCCACTGTTTGTCAAACTGTGTCAATCAGTATATCTTCAATTTGATGGCGACTTTCATCTCTGGGTGAGATCTATGTGTATCTCCTCCTGCTGGGGTGCTTAGAGAAAGTGTTGTATGATGAAACTGTTTGCTTAGCAGAAGGCAGCAATTGTATCTCCTCTGTAGTTTCTGGAGCCATGCCCAAAAGGTGGATGATGCCACACTCCATGTTTTTTCCTTCCTCTCCTGTTGCCTTCAGTCTCCCTTGACTGTGCAGACTTTCCTGCCAGCTGTTTTGTCTGTGGTTGTCTGTAGGTCCTTAGAACACTGCTGTATTCTGGTCAGCTGTTTTGTCTGTGGCTGTCTGTAGAACAGCGCTGTCTTCTGGTCAGCTGTTCAGTGTTGGAGTTGTCCTGTATGCCATCTTTCGTCAACAGACAGGATTTACACATCCCATGTCAGTGTATGTAGGCCTCTCTGTGCATATCAGCCAATGTGTGTGTGTGTGTGTGTGTGTGTGTGTGTGTGTGTGTGTGTGTGTGTCTGCGTGTGTGTGTGTGCGTGCATGCGTGCGTGTGTGCGTGTGTGTGTACTATACACATCTTTTCTGATTGTTTTGATCTCAGTTTACCTGCAGACCTTTTTAATTTTTTTGTTCCTTAACTAGGGCTCCAAGGTTTATACCCCATGGCACGATTGTGTATTATGACCAGTTTTGCTCACCCTTAAGATAGTCACATTGGGACTTGAGGGTTGGAGTCCAAACAAAACACCAGTGTTAGGTGGGTTTTTTGTTTTTTTGTAATGTCATCTGTTCTTACCAGCACGCAATGGCCTACTTAAAAAGCAGCAACCCCAAAGCAGAACAGGTTTGAACAGATATGCAAGATGTTTTCTACTCTCCTCCAAGGCACTGTCGGGTGAAGGAGGGGAGTCAGCGCTGATTTTAACTCCAGGGAAACACTGCCTGCCTGCCTGCCTGCCTTCCTTCCTTCCTTCCTTCTTTCCTTCCTTCCTTCCTTCCTTCTTTCCTTCCTTCTTTCCTTCCTTCTTTCCTTCCTTCTTTCCTTCCTTCCTTCCTTCCTTTCTTCCTTCCTTTCTTCCTTCCTTCCTTCCTTCCTTCTTTCCTCCCTTCCTTCTTTCCTTTCTTTCCTTCCTTCTTTCCTTCCTTCCTTCCTTTCTTCCTTCCTTCCTTCCTTCCCTCCTTCCTTCTTTCTTTCCTTCCTTCTTTCCTTCCACCCTTCCTTTCTTCCTTCCTTCCTTCCTTCCCTCCTTCCTTCCCTCCCTCCCTCCCTCCTTCCTTCCCTCCTTCCTTCCTTCCTTCTTTCCTTCCTTCTTTCTTTCCTTCCTTCCTTCCCTCTTTCCTTCCTTCCTCCCTCCCCTCCTTCCTTCCTTCTTCCAGAAAGAAAATGGGAAATACAAAAAGCAGGGGGAGGTGACACTACTCCTGCAATGGTGTACTCTCCCCCAGCGGTGATCTGGGTGCTAGTCTTTCCGATAAGACAATAAATTGATGTTCTGTGTTCAACAGGCATTCAGCACACCTTACAAAAACAAACAAACAAAGACAGCAAGAAGAGAGTTCTCCCTGGGAACATTTTGTACACAACACCACCCCATAGCTTAACAAATACACATACTGTAGGCATTAACGGGGTGTATGGGGTGCTTAAGGAGAGGTGGTACCTTTGTAAACCTGGCAGTAGCATCCCTCGGGATGGACGGGAGCACTGGTCCTCACTTGGCACTCAACTCTCACTTCTGGGTCCGGTCCTTAACCCACCCACACCCCGGTAACCGCTTCTACTGGCGGGCGAAACGTTGTGAGGGGCTGGTGCATTCTTAATCACCAGTAGGAGTCTTGGAGAGGAGATGGCGCCACCAAGCTTCCTCAAGCCCACTGCAAGGACATGATGAGAAAAGCAAAACAGAAACACATGCCGGATCGGTCGAGGCCCGGATCAACAACGACCGCGCTACCCACTGCAAGCCTCCAGGGTGGGAGTGACAAGTGTGCCACTGGAGCAGAACTAACCCTAAAGCTTCCAGCTAAAGGGGTAACCATTGGTACATGGAATGTTAGAACTCTGTACCAAACAGGAAGAGTACAGGAACTCACACATGAATTACAGAGGTATAAATGGGACATCCTAGGGCTTGCGGAAGTCAGATGGACTGGCTTCGGAGAAACAACCACGCAAGACGGCCACAAAATATGGTACAGTGGAGATGAGAAACTACACCAACACGGAGTAGGCTTCATTGTCAGGAAAGAGATTGTGTCAAGCATCATCAACTGCACACCAATATCCAGCAGACTCATCTCAATCAGAGTCTCTGCAAAACCCCAGAATCTCACCATCATCCAAGTGTATGCTCCAACATCTGACTACGATGATGACCAGATAGAAGAATTCTATGAAGAACTTGAAAACGTCATCTCCAAAACGCCCAAAAAAGACATCCTTATTGTGGAAGGCGATTGGAATGCTAAGGTGGGACCTGATGCCTATGACACCTGGCAGGAACCACAGGACGCTTTGGACTGGGAGAAACAAATGACAGAGGACAGCGGCTGCTGGAATTCGCAAAGAAGCACAAACTAACTCTGGCTAACACACTCCACCCTCACAAGCCATCTAGAACATCAACCTGGCACTCACCAAATGGTCTGATTCATAATCAAATTGACTACATTCTGTCACCCCAAAGATTCAAATCCAGCATAAACAAGGCAAATACAAGAACATTCCCAGGAGCTGACATTGGCAGTGACCACGACCTTGTACTTACCACCATCAGGCTGAAACTGAAAGCAAAACAACAGCCAAAAAGCCCACGCATAAGATTCGACCTGGAAAAACTCAAAGACCCAACAGTGGTTGAGATCTTCCAAGCCAACATTGGAGGAAAGTTCGCCGCACTCACAGCCATTGACAATGATGTGAACACATTAGCCAACAACATCAAAGAAGTGCTAACGACAGCAGCAGAAGAAACATTAGGTAGAAGCAGAACAAAGAAACAACCCTGGGTGACAAATGAGGTTCTTGACCTCTGCGACAAAAGAAGAGAACTTAAGAAGCAAAAGTTCACAAGTCAAGAAGCCAACAACAAGTACATGGATAGCCACAGAGAAGTGAGGAAAAAGATGAGAGAAGCCAAAGAAGCGTGGATAGAAGAACAATGCAACAACATCGAAGATGGAATGGCCAAGGGAAACAGCAAAACAGTTTACAACACTCTGAAAGCACTAACGAAAACCACACAGCCTAAAGCCTCTGTTATTGAAGACAAAGAAGGAAATCTTTTAACGGAAAACAATGCCATCCTCCAGCGCTGGACAGAATACTGTGAGGGATTGTATAACTACCCACTACGCCCAGATACCAACATAGTTTCCAACAAACCCCCTGAACACCAAGATAAAGACCCACCAATACTAAGGTGTGAAGTAGACACAGCTATTAAGCAATTGAAGAAGGGGAAGTCCCCTGGAATCGATAACATCCCAGCTGAACTCATAAAAAATGGAGGGAATGAAACAGCAAGGCGATTCACAGACCTTTGTCAGAAGATCCACGACACCAAAGAATGGCCAAAAGAATGGACACAGTCTCTTGTAATACCCCTGCCAAAGAAAGGAAACCTCAAGCAATGCCAGAACTACAGAACCATCAGTCTCATAAGCCATCCTAGCAAGATCATGCTGCAGGTAGTCCTCAACAGACTGAAAAACCAAGCAGAAAAACTCCTGGCAGAAGAACAAGCGGGCTTTAGACCAAAACGCAGCACAATGGAACAAATTTTCAACCTGAGAATTCTGATAGAGAAGCATCTCCAACACCAAAAAGACTTGTACCACAATTTTATAGACTTCAAAAAGGCCTTTGACAGGGTATGGCATGACGGCCTCTGGCAAGTACTCAGGCACTTCAACATTGACAACTGCCTAATTGAAGTCATCAAGGCTCTGTACGAGAATGCAAGAAGTGCAGTTTTCATGAACAACCACGTGGGCGAGTTCTTCAAGACCACGGTTGGAGTCCGCCAGGGCTGCCTTCTCTCACCTGTACTCTTCAACCTCTTCCTCGAAAACATCATGACAGAGACACTGCAAAACCACCACACTTCCATCTCCATTGGTGGAAGACCCCTTTGCAACCTCAGATTTGCAGATGACATTGACCTCATGGGCAGCAGCAAACAAGAACTGCAAATCCTCACAGACAGTCTAACAGACCGAGCGAGCGCATACGGCATGGAGGTCAGTACAGAGAAATCGAAGATCATGGTCAACAGCGCGAGTAATGACAGCACGGAAATAAAGATGAATGGAGAAATATTGGAAGAGGTGAGCCAATTCAAATACTTAGGCTCCATCCTAACAAAAGATGGCACATCAAACAATGAGGTGAAAGCTCGCATTGCAACAGCAACATCTGCTCTAGTCAGACTCCAGAGGATCATCAGAAGCAACAACATCAGCTTCTGCACCAAATACCACCTCTACAAATCCCTCGTAATATCTATCCTCCTATATGGCTGTGAATCATGGACTCTGACAGCAGAGTTAGAGAGAAGAATCCAAGCATTCGAGAACAAGTGCCACAGAAGACTCCTCAAAATATCATACAAAGAACACAAGACCAATAACTATGTGAAAGAGGAAATCAAAAAGCGTGTGGGCCCCCAAGAGCCTTTGCTCTCCACCATAAAGAGGAGAAAGCTGATGTGGTTTGGTCACACCACAAGACACAACACCCTAGCAAAAACCATCTTGCAAGGAACAGTCGAGGGCAAAAGAAGAAGAGGCCGCCAAAAGAAATCATGGGTTGACAACATCAAAGACTGGACTGCCCAACCCCTGCAACGCCTCCTACTAGCCACACAGGATCGTGAAGCATGGAAAAAGATCTCCGTTGCGTCTTCTCTCATGTCCCCCCTACGTCCTTTGGGACATGGGACTGAGTGAGTGAGTGAGTGAGGCATTAACAAAAAAAAAGTGGCACTGCTTTTGAGAGGACATGCTCTCCCTGGGGAGTTAGTTAAGTTAAAGTCTGTCCCGAGCCTAAGGCTCATCAGGCCGGTACTTATCCCCGGTTTCTGTGGCGTTAAGCGACTGAGAGTCATAGACTCCCCCCTGGATAGGACGCCAGTCCTATCGCAGGGTTAACCCCCAACACAAGGTTGGTACCCCTTTTACACCTGGGTGGGGTGAGAAAATAGCGTAAAGTGCCTTTTCCAAGGGCACAACGCCATAGCCGAAAGCTGGGATCGAACCCCAACCTTTAGATTACGAGTCAAGCGCCCTAACCACTAGGCTACAGCGGAGGCCTATCGGTAAAAAGATCAACTATAATTAACTTGTCAATCTGAATCTGACATCAACAAAACCAAGTCAATAAAAAGAACAAAAACAACTGACATCAATAACAACCCAAAACAAAAACTGTGTGTTGCAAAAATGTAGGCCTACATGCACCATATTATGTCAAATAAGACCTCTTTATGTGTGTGGTGTGTGTGGGGTGTGTGTGTGTGGTGTGTGTGTGTGTGTGTGTGTTTTGTTTTATCTTTTATTTTGAAAGTAATGAATAAGCACTCATGTGCTTTTTTACATCCTGTGTAGGCAGTTTTGTCAATCTTGTCACCATTCCCACCGGCACACAATGGCCTACTCTTACGAAAAGTGGAACGGGTTTTAACGTGTGTACAACATGTTCTGAGCGCTTTCGCTTATGGGACCTCGGTTTATAGTCTCATGGAAGGACTTTTGGGGGGAGTGGAGTCAGCACTGGTGCAAACTCCAGAGGAAAAATCCTCCTGAACGAGATTCAACCGGGTCAGCAGATCAGGAGCACATCACTCTAAGCACATGGATATCCTGTTCCCCTATGTGTGTGTGTGTGTGTGTGTGTGTGTGTGTGTGTGTGTGTGTGTGTGTGTGTCTGTCTGTCTGTCTGTCTGTCTGTCTGTCGTCCCTCATTCCGTCTGTCATTCCTCATTCCGTCTGTCTGTTCTGATTGGTCCAAGGTTAATCAGATTTTGGTCTGATGTTATTACTGACAATTCTGACTTTTTATTCATCAACATTGTACTGTATGCTGTATGATTTATATACGAAGAGAATGTATTGCTGAATAGATCAAGAACATTCAAATTTTAATAGAAACAGGGTTTGACTGTGTGTGGGAAACAGACTTTTGCAAACAAAAAATAGTTTAGCCTATGTCGTAATGTCATAAAGGCTTTAAAGGAGAATTTTGTAAAGTCATGGTCAGAAGAGCTGCAATGAAGTAATGAATGCATATTTCGATGCAATTACAAAAAAAATGCTTTAAGAAGAAAAAGCACAGTAGTCAGTTGCCATATAACAATCATGCCTTCAGCACCTGAGCTTTATCACAGTTCTTGATTAAACCATTGACGCTGGGGGCAACAACAAAGTGAGAGGCTGTATGATCAGTGGCTTTCTTTCCCACTCATGGAATTCCACTTTACAGCTTAGTCTTTAGTGATGACTATGACTCTCTGACTAGGAGGCTTGACTTGCACAGTCCTTGTGTGCTGCAGCCCAGGGGCAAGATCTAGTTGGCCTTTGGAGAACATCTCCAACGCTGACTGTCCTTGTGCCCTCTTGGCCGAGAGAGTGGGTGTGTGCTGTGGGCAAGGCATCTCTCTCTCCACTGTAATCAAATTTCTGCCCCAAAACAGCAGCTGCCTCCTCTGCTGTTTTGAAGGTCATGGTGGAACAGACAGACAAACAAACATAATTGTAACAATGCTTAATTTTCGTAATTTAGATTCAGGTGTATTAATCATTCATTGCCCATTAAAACAGGAGAAGAGAAATGCATTCAATGCAAAAATCGTCTTTGTAAATAATGTAACAGGAAACCATAGAGATGAGTTTCACTTGACCACATTATCATAGCTCAGTTTTACCCCACAAATGGCAACACTTTTGGATTTTTTTCTTTTTTCTTTTTTTTTTTTTTTTTTTTAGTACTAGGCATGTTGGTTTGCTTGCTTTTTTTTTTTTTTTCTCTCCAGACAATTCCAAGACTTTTCTTGTGATAATATATTTATTAAGATTATTTAAATCAGTCTGATACAACTTGCATACAAGATTTATTATACTTTAAGGAGCTCTTGAATGTAATAAAGATTAATATCTTGTGGGGACGGGATAGCCCAGTGGTCAGAACATTGCGCTGGCAATTTGACCACCCGGGTTCGAGGGGATTTTTCCTCTGGAGTTAACTAACATCAGTGCTGACTCCACTCTCCCCAAAAGTCTTTCGGATGAGACTATAAACCGAGGCCCCGTGTGCGAACATCTTGCCACACATTAAATCCTGTTCCGCTTTTCGTAAGAGTAGGCCATCATGCACAGGTGAGAACAGATGACAAGATTTACAAAACTGCAAACACACCGGGAATGGATGTTAAAAAGCACATGAGTGCTTAATAACATCCTCGATATAAAAGAGTAAACAAAACAAATAAATAAATAAATACTAAAATAGATAAATAAATAGAACTGATTAGGTATTTTAATTATTAAAGGCAGTGGTGAGACAAAGAGACAAAAACACACACAGTAAGATGCGAAGACTCAAGATTTAATTCACCTTTAACCCCTCTTGGCGCATGGAGGATCCCAGTCAACAAAACCAGCTGTAACATACATATCATTTGTATTAGATAAACAAAAACGTTTACAACACTGCATGTGACAGAAAGAACAACGTTGGCAACCTTTTCAACAATGTCATTCACACACACGCGCACACACACACACACACACACACACACACACACACACACACACACACACACACACACACACACACACACACACACACACACACACACACACACACACACACACACACACACACACACAAAGTACGGATAAAAAGGTTTTATTCACCCATGATCTTGTACACCTACTCTAAACTTTTAATTCCACAGTCATTCATGAATACAACTGGTAATAAAGACCCTGGTCAAGTTTCATTTTCATTTTAGAGGATTTAAATTTTTTTTAGAATAAGCAGTAGCCTGATGCATGTCCCCTGCTGTATTGTGGTCTTCTGAGATAGCAGGCATCCTTCAGTCTCCGAAGACTATGGAGTTGTGCTTTAGAGTGCAAAGCCTGGGTAAGTAAATATGGAGGGCAAAATGTTACCCATACAGCAGAACCCCCCCCCCCCCCCCCCCCCTCCCTCCACATCGCTGGAATGATCCATTGGAAAGGCAATGACCAATACGAATGGTTTCAGTACCGATGGTTCCAGTACCGTCGCAGGAGCCACCAGAACGTTGCCATATACAACCCTAAACCACCCTGAGGACTCCGACTCCCCAATTGTTCCTCAGGGATGGTATCTAAACACGACACATGTGTGCATGCTGGGTTGTTTTTTTGGTTTGTTTGTTTCGGTGGGGGTGGGGTGGGGGGGTTGTGAGTGTGTAGTTGTTGTTGTTTTTTAGGGGGGTGGGGTTTGTTTTGTTTTTTTAAATTTTGGTCATGGGCTCCTATCCTGCTTTTTGGTGAATGTGTCGAATAAACGATGTTTCTGCCACGTGGCTTTGTCTGGACTGGTGAGGACAACTTCTGCAATAGCCAGACCACTGATGCTGGTTGTATTCTCCCTGTTTTGTTTTGTTTTGTTCCTCTGCTACAGTTCCTAGGTTCACCAATGATAAGATTTTTGTGCACGAGATCGCGCCCCCCCCCCCCCCCCCCCCCCCCCCCCCACAATTTACTGTAGCTGCATTCCGACTTCAGGGATGATGTCTAAACACCTAACCTGTGTGCATGCGTTTTTTTGGTTTTTAGAAAAAAAATGTTGTCGTCCTTTCCGATCAACAGGGAACAGCCTACTCCTCCAAAAGGCGGGACAGGTCTTAAATGTGTGCAAGATGTTATGCGTGCATTCACACATGGGGTCTCTGTTTATAGTCTCACCCAAAAGACTTTGACATTCAGTTTGATTTTTTTCCTGTCAAACCAGGAAGGAAGGGCAAGACTGGGAATCGAACCCAGAACCTCACTGTTTACTCGTTAGGCAAGTCGAGTATATTAACCATCTTGCCACTTTCCTTCTTTTCTCTCTCTCCATCTATAGAACTGGAGGTTTTCTTTTTGCCTCTAACTTAAGGGACAGGGTAGCTCAGTGGTCAGAGCACTCGCTTTTCCCAAGCCAATGTTAAACAGCATCGAGTGTGGTTACCAGAGTGGATGGGTGAACGTTTGGGCGCCTTGGCTTCAGTACAGTCCCCCGTTGTAAATGGGTATCTGCCCTCTTGAGGGGTCTGGGAAGGTAAAGCAGCGAGGGAGAGGAGATGGGCACCACTGCCCTCAATATGCTGGCCCCTAGAGAAGCTGAGGTCTGATGCCTCGCTCCCCTTCGACCGCAAAGGTTATGGGACACATTTACCTTTTACCAGTAACTTGAAAAAAGGACTGCCCTATCATGAGGCCTGTACTGTAGTCTTGCAGTGTGACATAGGACTGGTGCATGTCACGTGTGCACGCACGTGCATACGTTTAAGCATACACTAACAAAAACACTCATTGTGAACATGCACACAGACACAGACACAGACACAGGGCACTCACCATCATTGCCATTAGCTTACGAGATCGCAATCACCATTAAACCATTATCATTAAACCATCAACAACAACAAAAGGACTGGTGCATGTGGTTTTTATTTCACCTTCTTGTTTTGTGTTAATTTTTTTTTTTTTTTTTTTTTTAAAATTCTGATGTTGTGCATTCCCCAGCTTAACTCTCTGGGAGTCACCCAGAATGTGCACTCTGACTCACTCATCCCACCTTGGAATCATGGTGAGAATTGAAATTACACACTGAGAAGTTTGCACATATGACTGTTTTTCAAGTACCCTCGCCAAATAGGCAGCCATATTCCGACTTCAGTTTTTCTTTTAAAGGAGAGTGCAGGTTGTGTTAAGAGCTTGTCATGGCTGAAGGCAACCTCAACACATTTTACAACATAACATTTTAGTGTAGGTCTTGGTAATTAACTGACACAGCTTTTGGCCTGGGACAAATTTCTGATATAATTTGTGAGCTTGCATTTCGTTTCAATTGTTAGTGGAAGGGGTGGGATAGCTAAGTGGTCAGAGCGCTCGCTTTCCCCAAGTCAAAGTTAAGCCGCATTGAGTGTGGTTACCAGTTGGATGGCTGGCTGTTTGTGTGCCTTGGCTTCAGTACAGTCCGGACCCCCCAGTTCACCCAGCTGTAAATGGGTACCTGCCCTCTGAAGGGTCAGGGAAGGTAAAGCAGCGAGGGAGAGGAGATGGGCGCCACTGTCCTCAACATGCTGGCCCCTAGAGAAGCTGAGGTCTCTGATGCCCCGCTCTGCTACGACCACACAAGTCATGGGACAACCTTTTAGCTTTACCTGTTGGTGGAAGACGCATTGATTCTTCTTTGTCCTGCATTTTTGTTTTTTCATTTTGTTTTGCTCTTTTTTCTGTTTGTTTGGTTTGGTTTGGTTTGG